>BGNK01002547.1:0-76780 GCA_003297005.1 Symbiodinium sp. clade A Y106 | reverse complement strand
CCCCTTGACCCCTCCCCCTCTCGCCAAGGGCTGGGTGCGGGGTGGGGTGGGCGTGGGTGGCTGGGCTTGGTGGGGGTGGGGGCTGGGGGCTGGGCCCCGCCCGCTTGGCAGCAGCAGCAGCAGCAGCAACAACAATCGCAAATACTCATGTGCAAGCTCGAATACAAGATAGGCATTATATGCGACGATGTCTACGTGTGATGGACTTTGCCACGCGTTGCACTGTTGCACAACGTGCCCAAACCTTGTCGCGCTGACCGTCACCCGCGACTGCAGAAAAGAAGATCGCTTTGGCCATGGCCAGCCTCTAAGCCTTTAACCTTAAGTCTAGCGTCTCTGATTCTAGAATAACTAGAGTAACGAGAGAGTGAGAGTAGGTTCTATGCGCAGGCCAAAGATGAATTCAAATCGAATTGATTTCGCATTGGGTTCCAAGGCTTCAAACCGGGTGAATTGAAAACGCATTGCCCCAGCGAACTGAAAATGAGTTGAAAACGCAAAAGAAAATAATTTCGATATTCCCTGCCTAGAGGGATTTCTATGATATTCCCTGCCTAGAGGGATTTCTATGTCATAACTTAAGGGCGTCCAACTCGCCATGAGCGCCATGACGGGACTTTCTCCGCTTCCATGAGGCCTTCCGTCGGATTAGCTGATTAGCTCCTCTTGAGCTCGTGGTTGGGCATTCGGCATTCCCCACACCAGCGACTTGCACTTCGGAGTCCGTTGGGAGGAGGTGAGCTTTTGTCGTCAGGCACTCATGGCACTCGCCTAGCTGGCTAGCTGAGGTAGCAGTTCTCGCAGCTAGACGAGTGCCATGAGTGCATGGCGACGCCACCAGCTTTGGCTTTAAGCAAGGGCCTGCAGATCTTTTTTCCCGGGGACACGGCCATGCCCTGATGGACCTCGATTGTTGTCATGTGGAGGATCTGCTTTGGCAGGGCAAAAGCCGTCAACAAGATATAGTCACAATTGACAAGACACGTGACACGTGCTTGTTTTTTCGGAACGTGCTGTGCGCAAAATAGGCATGCCAGTCATGTCAGCATTCGGCAGTCGCAGACATGTGAAGCTAAGGCAGGCCTGCAGGCGCACTGACCGCGTTGCGCCGAGAAAATACCGCTTGTTGTCCAAGCAGCTGCGAGCCACTGCACTATTCGTTGGATGCACAACATGTGCCAGCGGGTTCTTGCGATGTCTTTCGCAAGTATCAACAAGAAGTTTCACTGTGCGTACACTTTGTTTAGATCTCGTCTGGCCAATGTGCGACGTGCCGCCTCCCGACAGGCTGCAGAATGCCTTTCAGAGGCAGTCTGCAACTGAAGTCCAACCTGCTCTTGAGATTGCATGCGCCGATACGGCACAGGACTGTCGCCAGAGCAAGCCGCATTACGATGCATTGCCGGTGCAGCTGTGATGCGCCATGCATGCACGCACCTGTTTTTGCTGCTGTGCAGCTGGAGGCAGACTAAGGCAGGCAACAGTTCTGCACGAGTCGCACCTGTTGCCAAAGCCGCGTGGCACACTTGCAATGCGATCTTTGAATTGTAAAGCGCAACTTATTCAACCCCTGGACATCGAGCCTGTTCATTGGCTGTTGACGCAGCCTGAGGTGTGCCACACGGCTGCTTAAGCCACTTCTTGCTTGACGCCTTTTGCCTTGGACATGAGATGTCCCGTATACATTTCAGCTAGCCTGACAAGGCAGCTTGTTGAGGCCATGCCCTGCGCATGCAGCGAGCCTGCTGCGGGCATGAAGTCGCTGGGGTGTTCTGCATTGCAACTCCAAAGCAGAGCCCACCCCGCCTCGCCTCACCTTGAAAGGCCGACGGATGCCGGTCGTCTGTCGGCAGCAAAGACTCGGTGCAGCCTGGCGAGTTCAAAATGGAGACCGCGAAGCCGAAAGCAGACCCTGCCACTGCCAAGCCCCATTTCCAGCGTCACCTGCACTCTGATGCTACACACATTCGGCCACACAGGGGTGCTAAATTTGTCTCGAGTTGGTTTGTACCAGGTAATGATGACGCCTGCCGGCTCGATTCAGGTCAAAGCAGATACCTCATTGAACATGTGCTCGTTACGCGTAATAGAAGCAAGCACCTAACTCCACTGAACCGGCAATGGCGAAGGACCACCACGAGAGAAATTGAACCAACATAGGAGTACTTGAAATCATGAGCTCCAACTTGCTCGTTTCCGCGTTTTTTCTCCTGTTGGTGGAGGCACGGCTGCTGCCAGGAATTCAGCTGAGTTCAAAGTCCTGCCGCACCCTCCATGTCTCGCTTCTCTGTCTCTGTCTCTGTTGCTCTCGCTCTCTCTCTCGCGCTCTGTGGCCAGGAGGCTGTAGCAGTTGCGTCCTGCACTGCCATACGAGGCGGCTTACATGCAAGATGGCCTACATCACAGGGACCCTCGGGGGGCAAGGGGGCGGGGGGTAGGGGACTATACTTCCTTAAAGGTCCTTAAATAGGCCTTATTAAGTCCGTATTATGCCCCTACCCCCGCTCCCCCTACCCCCCTAAGGGTCCCTATGACTATATGCAAGACGTTACTTCGTGCGTTTTGGGAGGTCGGTAGACCTGCATCCTGTACATCTATCCCTATCTCAGTAGCACAAAAGAGCAAACGAGCTTGTTTTGTATTTGTGTTTGTGTGGCCTTGTTAGGTGCGCAGGCACCACTCGAAAACAAACACCTACAAACACAGTGACAAGCACATTCTGTGAAAGGAGACTGAGACGCACTTGTCTCCATGTAGAAGCAGCTGTTGCCATCACTGTTTGGGCAAGTCTTGCGAGCACACCGGAGCTTATCGCTAAACCATTCCAGCCAACATGGTGAACACGCGAAATTCAGGTTCAGACGAGGAGGCCTTCCGTTGTGCGGCTCTCGTGACTGATGATGTCAACACTAAATTTTTGATGCGATCTTCGAACAAGAGCTCCTCGGTCGAACACTTCGAACTCTACACGAATCTCAGTGCTGTGGTGATGCAACCTCCCTGGAACGGCAGCGAGTGCAACGTTCATACCAATGTTGAAGCATCAATACAGTACATGTCGGACGTCGTTCAGCTCAACCATGGACGACACTTTGCGGCAGGAACTGGCAACTGTGGGTCCACATTCATGTCCGCGAGGCTTTATTGTTTCCGTGGGGCAGGTGCGTCCAGCTCGCGATTGTACATGTCAGTACAGTCGGATGAAAACGCACAGGTAGTGGCATACATTCGGGCAAAGCCAGGCAATGATGAGAACCACAAGAGCATTTCCATGGATGTAGGTGGCAGTGGCGGCCGCAATGCTTTTCATCTCTTTACGATTCCAAAAGATGACGAGCTTGATTTATGGCGGTTGCGTATGACTGTGCGTGAAGAGTTCCGTAAACCCACCAGCGTCTATCACGCCTACATCCTGCACGTGACGTCGCCGTGCGTTTCCAAAGTGGTGGATGCTGGCGGCTGCTTCGACCCGGTGAGAGTCTGGTCTTGCACTCAATCGGTTCCTGTGTCTTTCAGGCGGCCAACTGCTTTCGGGAATTTGCGCATCTCTATGAGCCTCAGCTTTTCCGAGTCTGCACGGATGACTATTAGTAGAGGCAGGAGTCTGGAAGCTCTGTTATCAGGGTTTAGTTTAGGATTCGGAGTCTCATGATCACTGGGTCGCTGGGTTTGGAACATGAAGGCTCCCTTCCGCGACTTCGGTCTGGCCGATGGGTCCTCTTCGTGGTCTGCAACATCGATAATTTACATCAACCCTGTCCCGAGGCCACCATTGACGTCAAGTTTTCTGCAGGGTACAACCAGAGGAAGAAGCTTTGGATAGGTGCTGCAATCATGATATTCGGTCCTGCTGCGATCCTCTTCGTTGTCAATGCGATGTACTGGCTGGCATATCTTTTTCTGTATAAGATGAGCTCGCCTTCGCTTCAGACACAGGACCGTTTGTGGCCTGTTTTCATGTCACTGCCAGGTCGCATGCACCTTGACATGCTCCGTGAGAAAGTGCGCCTAATTTCTCGACCAATTCCCTTCTTTCCGGCATTGTTGGCCCTTATGATCGGGGTATTCTTGGCCACTGCGGCTCAGTTTGTCATAACGCATTATGGCCTGATGGTGCGCACTGGAAGCAGGGATATTTGCTTCTACAACGAGAAGTGCTTCTCGCCAGGCGTTGTATGGGATATCCCATGGAATAACTTCTTGTCCAACCTTGCGTACTTCGTGGCTGGAGCTCATACCATGCTTCAGGCATTCTTTGCCGAGGTCCGGTGCCGAAGTTTCCTACGCCGGACCATGTCGGCGTTGTACAAGCATTTAAACCTCCAGACCGAGATCGGTCTTACAAAGGCACAGTGGGTTCGGCTTTTTGACACCGTAGATCTGAACAAAAGTGGCTCCGTCTCCAGGCAGGAGTGGCACACTCAATACGGGCATGCGCTTGCCTTCGATTTCATCGACAAAAACCAAGATGGCTTCCTGTCTCGAGCAGAGTGGTCCAATGCCTTTGACCTGATGGACAGAGATGGTGATGGCTATCTTACAGAAATTAAGTTCCAGACAGCGTCATCTCAGATAGATCTTCGAGCCTTCTACGCAGTGGGCACTACTTTTGTTGCCGAGGGCATTGGAAGCATGTGCTACCATCTCTGCCCATCTGTTGAAACGTTTCAGTTCGACACGTGTTTCATGATACCGATTGCGAACCTGTTGACCATCGCGCTTGCGGAGTGGAGCGGGACAGACCTTGATACAATCTCGGCCTTGAGGTACTTTGTCTACATCCTGATGCATGGCCTTTTCAGTCACAGGTTCGCTTTATTTGGGCAATACTGAGTGCAAAAGTTGCTGCTAGGGAGTGGAGGACCCGCTTTGGCCAAGGACACCAGTTTGGCTGATTAACTTTATCGGCACATGGTACGACATCGATGTCTTTGACTGCGAATGGCTCTACTGGTTGTATTCGTTTCTCGTTGTGGCCCCTGAGCTGCAAGGCATTGTCCATGGTCTCCTCTAGTATATCCCCTGGTCGTAGCGGGGTGGATTCTTCGACCCTCAGGCCGCTCTGCAAACAAAAACCCGAAAGCGTCAATTGCAGTGCACTGTAGGTCTGGACCGTGGCAGCTGTGTCTGCCTTGAACCGCGTTTTTGCAACGCCGAAGATAGGAAAACACGGCACTTGGCTGATGCGAGCGCTGCAAGCCCTCATCATTTTCCTGGTATTGAGTCTTGGCTTGAGAGGGGCTCTTTGACTCTCTTGGGGCAGGCTTGGTCACCTGCCCGCAGCCAAGGGTGGCATATGTAGAGCCGAGCGCCACTTGGCGACATGAGAGCTTTTTTGTTGGACTGGGCTTCATCCAAACATCGGACTGCTCGGAAAGTTTCGGGGCCCACAGTGTGCAACAGTGCAAGAGATGCTCAGGAACCTGTTGTGGTGCATAGTGATAGTGCGCTGAGGAAGTCGGCACAGTCCACAGATGTAATTGTCTTCGGTTAGTACTGAGGTAGTTACTGTAATTGCTAGCGTAGTCACTCGTGTGCAAGTACCCTCCGAAGCCGGCTCGGCGTTTCGCCAGGTGCGGCGAGGCCTCGGAGGGACCGCCAATACATTCCTGCTACTTTCCATTATAGTCATGATCGTGGTCGTCAGCCGGCAAATCTACTTGCAGGACCGTGCTGCAACGTTTACCCCAGCGAAATTCCATTCACGATTGGTCCAGTGTCAGGACTTGCAGTTCGTGACCTGCGAGGACGGGTGACGTGAAAATCGACCCCCTGTCATGGCCCACCTTTCAGCCTGTCTTGTAGTAGGCGCAGAGTGCAGACCAGGAGTTCCAGGAGAGAAGACCTGCAGATGGGTATTAAGAGAGGTGAGCTGACTGCGCAGGTTTCGGAGATTGGAGGACGTATAATCAAGTACAGCTACATGGCAGTTATGGTCTTCGTGGCGGTCACTTCGATCCATTTCTTCAATGAGAAGGTACCGGACATGGTCTTAACTTATTCAAGGTATTTCACTTATTCAAAAAAACCTCATCACTGTTTTGTCGCAGGTAGCCATCGTGGCCCCGGATGCGACGCCAGCACAGAGCCATGACATCAACCAAAACTGTGTTTTCAACATATTCGACTTGCGACTTGGATGCATCGGGTGCAGCAAGAATCCGTCTTGCATCGCCTGCTGCAGTTAGCTTTGCAGGGTTAAGTTTTGCCCTGTGCCAGGCATGACTATTGGCACTTCCTATCTGCTGTGGCATTGGCACTGTTTGCAATGCTCCTTCTGGACATTCGGGTGAATTCGTGGGCCCGGAAGAATGGAATCCAGATCCTCTTCGAACAGCACCTTGGCCGATAAGTTGTCGCACCGTGGCAGGATCTTTCGAAGCATCTCCAGAAGTCTCGAGAGCTGCCCTGAAGCTGAGACCAGTCGACTACTCCTCGGCCTCTGATTCGGACCCGGAGTCCTCTGAGACGGAGGGCGTAGACCCTGAGACGCTCGAATCGGAAGATGCGGGCTTTGAAGATCCGCGGAGTGACAGCAAAATATATCGGCTCTAAACTGCGGCGATGGCCGCAAAAAAGATCCTGTTGGCTTTCTTCGTCAGAGCGAATTCAGGCCTCTGAATCCAGAGGATGCCGATTTTGCTTCATGGAGCCGCCCGGTAAGCCGTGGTGCTTTGTCACGCTTCTGGCTCACACCGTGCAGGTTCAGTGCAGGCTCGTCTTGACCCTGCGTGTACAGAAGGCCTTGCAACGTGCAGTTCCGAGGCCGTTACTTTGTCCAGCAGCCGAGAAATGCCGCACAGACCTCCCTTTTGGCAGCCCCTCCCGCCCAAACTGAAACAACTCAGGGCTGCAGGTTCCACACAATCACACAATCACACACTCCCACACAGACACACACAGAGACACACACAGACACACGCACAGACACACACGGACGTAGGCTGTCGCAGCTGGTCTAGCGAGCTCGTCCGAGCTTGAACAGCCCCGTATATGATCAGATGCCTCATAATGAAGACTTAGACTCCAGGGCCGTGAGGTTCCAAGTCAAGTGTATGACCACTGCAAGAAAAGGTTCGCAGAAGAATGGGACGGAAACATAACTCCTGTATTGTTGTCACGACTGTCGCCCGCAACGATCTGCCAGTTGCATAAAACTGTGCGAAGCCTTAGTAAGGCTCTTATGCTCGATGACGGGGTGGCGAACAGTATTCAACAGCACCACCTTGATGTGGGAGATGCAATGAGCAACGAAGTTGGTGTTACCGCGTGAGTTCACGAAGGCTTCTGTCGGTGAAGGACGCGCGTGTGCTTTGATCGCCGGCGCAAGTGGCTCAAGCTTAAGGCTTGGAGCTGCTTCCCTCCGATTCGTTGTCGGAGAGCAGCTTGGCGCAAGAGTGCTGCAGGTGTTGCTACGGCCAAGCTTGAGCGACGTGCATCTTGCATGCTAATCTGCTAATCCTTCTGAGTTGCTGAGTGACTGGGTGCTTGCAGTTTCTTCAGGTAGCCAGAACGTGCGGATGGCCATGTGACAGCTCAGAATCGGAACCTCAGACTCTCAGAGGGTGGACGGTGGATGCAAGCACTCCCCACTCGCCTTCGGCCTTTCCTCTTGGTACTCTTGCTCACATACGCGCAGGAAGACGTGAATACAACCAACGAGACTTTTATCTTGCCCTTTGTTGAATCACGGGTGGAGGCAATTCCAACAACAGTGCAAGCCTGTGGTGAGCTCGTTTTTAGCGGGGCTGAGTCCTTTGATTCCCGGGGCGACCCGCTGCAATTCTTCTGGGGCTTTGGGCCTGGCACACCCAGCTGGTTTCGGACGCCTCGGCTGTCGACACTACTGGAAGAAGCCACAGCCACGAGTGCTGACTCCGTCGTTGTGAGCCCCTGGGTCCTCTCAGAAGCCGGTGCACGGCTCGGAGAGGAGCTGAGGGAAGGGGAGGTGCGCTTGGAGGTGAGGCTGATCGTTCGCAATGCTCTGGGCAACAGCACGGAGGCGGTGGTTTCTGCTGGTGTGGTGGGGTCCACAGCACAGGCAGAGCCAGTGATTTTCCCAGTTGGGAGCAACGATGTTCAGCTGAAGCACAGCGAGCGCTTGATTCTTTCGGTGGTCACTTCGGAGGCACCCTTTGCACTCTCCTGCGCCTTGCGCGATCCCGGAAGAAGTGCAGGCCGGACCAACATAACTTGGGAGTACCGTGGGTTTGGCCAGGCGTTCCGGACCTTGGAGGACCTTGCGACTTCGAACCCGCGGATGCGAGACCTGTCGGAAGATCCCAATACGGTCGAGTTGGCACCGTATGCTTTGCAGCCCGGCAGTTTCCACCTGTTGCGAGCGGTGGCTGCATTTGATACTCGGCCCACTCTAGCTCCAAGAGCGAACGTGGTTTTCAGAATTTCCGTTGAGCCATTGCCAGCGCTTGAGGTGCACATCATCGGCCCAAGGGTAGCCTCGCAGTGCGGTTTTGAGTTGGATGCCTCGCAGGTTTGGGACCCAACTCTGCCCAGCAGCAACCTTTCGGATTTTCTCTTCGAGTGGAGATGTTCATCCATTGTACAAGTGGGCGAGCTGGACATCTGTGCGAACTTGCCGGGCTTGGGAGCAGCTGGCCCGAGGCTCATGGTTGGGCCTGGCCTGCTGCCTGGAGTGCACCGCTTCTCGGTTTTCGTTCGCCGCAAGACTGGTGGACCATCCGCGGTTGCCAGAAACCCCGTGAGGGTACAGAATACGTCGTTCGCCACTTTAAGCCTGACATTCCCACGCTACGCTTACACGGGGAAGTTGAATCTCACAGATGGCATCCCTCCGGTCAGCGCTGTCGTGGATGCAAGTGGCCAAGCAGGCCCTGCATGTCTGGTTCCAGAGGTTCATTGGCAATGGGTGCTTGTCGAAGATCGCCTGCTGCCCAGACTCGATCGTATTCTCCCAACCAGGGCCGAAACGGTCGGCAACATGCTGGAACTGCAGTCTGATGTGGGCGATGATGGGCTGTTGCTTCCAGGTGTTCCGTATTATCATGTGCTGCTTCAGTCCGATAATCAGAGCACCCTGGCCGCTGCAGTAGCAGGCGTCCTTGATCGGCCTCCGCTAGAGAATGTCTTGCGCAACGGCGTAATAGCTGCGATCATCTCCCCGAAGTTTCTGGCAGAGGAGCCCCCCGCAGCTGGCTTGATCACGGCCGGCAACCGAGAGCAACCGAGAGTCAGCAGAGCCGCCAAGGGGCCAAGGCTAAAAGCCGAAAGTGGCTACTTAGCCGCTAGCCTTCTTCTGTTTCAGCTCTCCGAGGTCCAACCCTCCTCTCAGGGCCTCTCCCTCGGGCGGGGGCCTTTTAGCGGCTTAAAGAAGTTGAAGCCAACTCAGCCAAGCTTCAACGTCTTGTGCGCCTTCGAGGACCACTTTCGTGGTGGAGACCAGCATGTGGCCCTCGGCTGAGCTTGGAAGAGCTTCGCCACGACTCGAGAGTCAGAGCGCTGAGGACCGATGAGCGGCCAGCAGAGCTGGAGTACGAGTTCCTAGCTTTCCCTCTCCAGGACTTGAAGCTCTTGTCTTTCTACATCTGTGGCTTTTCCACAGATCTAACTCTGGCACTGGTGTGGTCTGCCAGGAGCTGCCGCAAGGCCTTTGGGAGTCAGTTACTTCCTCTTCTGTACGTCTGTGCTGCTGGTTGTTGCTTTCCTGGGCTTGTGCAATCAATCCAAGCCCTCGACCGATTTACTATGAGACAATGCATACAAGTCGGAGCATACGGCACAAGCTCATCATCCAGACTGAAAGTGCTGTATCTGGAAGGTGCTGACCCGTTGCCGGACCTGCAGATCGACTGGGACCAGCAGGGAAGTTTCATGTTTTGCTCACTCGCTGAAGCATGCCGTGGGAAGACTTGTGCTTGAACCCCGAAGTAGCCGAAGTAGATCAAATGCATTGCGCTGTCAGCGACTTGGCCTGACATGTGATGTTGATATCGACCCTGAGATCAGGAGGATCCCCAGAACCCGCAGTACTGGAAGGAGTTGGGCGGGTGCCGGCCTCAGCCGCCTGGTATCAGGATGAGCTTCAACTACGCCAGTTGCTGGCACGCTCGAGCGATAGTGCCGGCACGTCTTGAGAACAGCCGCACTCCGGATGCTCAGAGTGCCACAGCCCGCAGTGTGCCCTTGAAGAAGCTTTCACCACAAGAAGCTGACACAGCACGGCTGCGGAAACAAATCCGAGGCAGCTCTTGAGGTGCGAGCCTAAGTTCCAGAAGTGAAGTCGCCGCACATTTTTGTTAGACTGGCCTGTCTGTTTGAGAGCAGGCCTTGGGGTCGCTTGCCACAGGCGTCTCGGATCTTTGCTTAAGCTGTTGAACCTCGCAACTCGCCTTGGCAGGCTCTCGTACACATGCCGGCGGGGCTTTACCAGCTGGTTGTCCGAGCTCGGGATGACGAAGGGGCCGTGGGAGCCTCAGGTGCATTGCCGTTTCCTGCGAAACAGCGAATCGCTCCTGCTGGGAAGTGTCTTCCGTCTTCCTAGGTTGCGATGACCAGCTCTCCTGAGCCTCTCATCGTGGAGGCCGAGCAAAACTTCACCGTGCCCTACGTGGAAGCAGCTGCCCCAAAGGTCCAAGCCATTGTCGTTTCTTTTAAAAGCCCATGAGTTTCTGCAGACTTATGGCTCAGGATGGCGGTAGTTTAAGCCCCACAAACACTGCAGAAGGTGCAAGTAACACACGCAGGGGAGATTCGTTGACTTATTGCACACCTTGGCAGCAGAGACCTCTGCCAGTGGAGGGCCTTTGCATGCCAGCGCCTGTGCCGGACTTACCGGCTCAAAGCCCGTCTAGCAACGAGCCGCTTAGCACTGCTTTTCAGTCAGGTGCAGGGTACAACCGCACGAGGCTGGCCACTTGCAGTATCTAGCAGTGCCGACAGCCTTGCCAGCTACCTGTGCGGTGGATACAATGCCGTTTTTCGTTCTCAAGGTAGGCAAAAAAGAGCCGTTGTTCATGTGCCACAGCGATACGTAGAAGCTTGAGGCTGCTATGAATGCTCTAGAGATTTATTGACAGTGCCAATTGCAACAGTCGAAGACTTCTCGCAATGGCACGGCAATGTCGATTGTCCGGTGGTTTCCTGGTCCTTGCGGCTTTGTTGTCCCTCGTGCGGATATGCCATGCGGATAAGTCTGCTGTTGCCATGTCGGGTTGTGCAGCATGCGCTTTGCAGCTAAGGTGTGTTAGCTGCCGCTTCAGCACAACATATCTGACAAGCACATCTTCGCGAACCCTCGCAGGCTGAAGTGCAGAAGAGTCCCGACGACATGCTGACATGCACATAAAGAGCTGCTTCTGCTTCCGTTTCCCGTGCAGGTCGAGGCCAGGGCCGGGTGGTGCCTTGGCATCCGGTGATGCTTCGATGCTTAGGTGGGACCTGAGTGGAAGAGATACCGCACGCCGTCTCTGAGGCTTCTCAGCGTGGGGCGAACGTCTGTGTCTACGCCACAAAAAAAGCCGAGCAGGCTTTCGAAGAGTTCAAGGAGATGAAGATGCTCAGCTTGACCTGATCCTTGTATTCAACGCCTAGTCTGATTCTTGCATTCTCGCTAAGGCAGGATTACGATGCGATGCTCAAGAGCCCACATCCCCGCAATGCCAAGCGGGTGGGCAACCAGGTGTGGTTTGACGTGTCTCTTGCTCTTCCCTTGGGCCTGGCCTTGGATACGAGACTCAGCTACATGGGAGATGACGAGATGCGAATGTTTGCGACTACGCAACTCATGCCGAGGAGCTGGGACAAGGAGGCGGTCGGAGTCAGTCAAGTTGCCGAAGGTGGTACTGCTTTCGCTTACAACCAGCGCATTTTGGCCGAGGACATCGAGACCAAGCAGTGCTATGTTACTGGTAGTTAGAATGGACGTTAGAATCCTTCAGGTGTCAGCCGAATCTGTGCCAGAGGATTCAGACCTTCAGAAAATGTGGATACAGCCTGGCGATAGGCATGGTCTGTGCGCTTGCATAGGCAGTTGCGGCCAGTTCAAGTCTGTAGCTCTTGAGTCCTGTGTCCTGTTCTTCACTTGACTAGGCTCTTGATGCTGAACGGCCAAAAGGTTAAGACTCAGGAGGATGTGGTCGCGTGCCCAGCTACTGCCATCCAGGCCCTAGGATGCCTGATCCCTCATCGCGTCAAAGTAAGGTTGAGATCGTCTCAAAGCTGCAGGAAGGTGACAAGGCTTGGCACCTCATTTCGCTGTTCATCCTGGAAACCCGCATGGGAGCACCGGGGACAGGTTATTTTGAAGCTTTCACGGGAAGCTCGTGGACCCATTCAGGCTGAGCGATTCCCGACATCCTTCTCAAGAGCGGATTAAGCTGGAGTCAGGTCGTCTTCCCCGAGCCGGCTGAGCCCGTCGTCGTGCGTCCCAGTGCGAAGCTTCAAGACGCAGCGCGGGCAGCAGGCCGGGCTCCGGGCTCGCATGAGCGGCGCTCTGCCAAGAAGAGTATAGTGAAGTCAGTGAAGAAAGATTCTGAGATTTGGTCAGTGCTTCGGGGCTACTGTGGGCCCACAGGCCACAACGTAATCTATCGCTGTGAAGATGGCCTCTGCGGAAGCTGCTGGCATGTCAGCGAGAAGACGGGTGATATCTACCAACTGCTCCGTGGTGGCACTGTCCGTAGCAGCGCACCTGACACAGACATCGGGGCTCGTCACTGAGAGGTGCCTCGAGTCCGTCACCGCCACCGACCTGCCTAGCAAGGCGGGGCCGGTGCGGTCGGCGGTGGAGGGGGCCTAGACGAGCACATACGAGCAGACACTCGCAGGCGCAGGCGGGGTTCACCGAGCAGATCGGCGGAGTGGTGCAGGCAACCGCGGTGCGTGTGTCGAGTCTTCTCAGAGACGCTTCGCTTCCGCTTCGCCGCTTCGCTCTGCTAGGCCTTGGCAGGCAGCAACCAGGTAACTCGGCGCAAAGCTCTGAGTAGACGAGTCGGAGTCAGCTTCGCTTTTTTGCCCTGCTCTCGACCCTTCAGTCACGAGAGCACGGAAGAGTCAGCCTATGTGACTCTATGGCTATGGCATGATGTGTGAGTCGACAACCGAGTGGGAACCCGGAGCGTCTTGGGACAACACTGAGCCGTTGCGGCTACGTCCCTGCCCCGAGATTTACGAGCCCCTCGGCGTTTTGGCACAGGCTCAACAACACATACCAACGACCTGCAACCTGCAATCGCCGGTGCTTGAGGAAGTTCATGAACCCCCACATGGGAAAGTGGCAGTACGACGCTGGCAAGTACAAGGCTCCTAAGACGAGCTTTTGTTGGTAGCTCTTCTGCTCTGCACCTTCATATGACATCCTGGCTGGGCGTAGGTGACCCGCGATGATGATGATAGGCTGATCTATGCCTCTTGTCTTTGGGGTGAAGGCTCCTTCTTCGCACGGACCAATCCCCATCAGCATCTCAGGTCGAGAACAAAGTCCAAGGCCATTTATCATATCTGACCTGAACTGTGTCGGCAATACCAGGCGGTAACAAGTCTGCGACTTGTGCAGGCTTCCTCGTCGAGGAAGATGACGATGATCCCATGAACCGATGGTTGACTGCAGATCTCGGTGAGAATGGTCAGATTAGGACCGCTTGCCTGCAGAGAAAGCTAACGCTGTTCAATTTTTCCAAGTTCCAGAGCTCCGAGCGATTCTTTTCTGCTGCAAGCTCGGATTTACATAGTGGAGCGAGGACTAGGACAACATCCCTCCCCCCCGGAGATACTACTGTAGGCATCTGCTCGCCCAATGCGCCGCACCTGAAGACCTGAGTTCGATGATGACCTGAGTGTTTCGAGTCCCGAGCAGGATCAGACTCAGCAAGTCCTTAGGCCGGGCCAGATACGTGCGTGCGTGCGTGGGTGGGTGGGTGTGGGTGTGGGTGTGGGTGTGTGTCCGGATTCCGCAGAGGGTTTAGGGCCCTTTGCGCCCTGGGAACTGACATCAGCTTTGGGGCGCCAAGCTAACGTAGCCCATGTTCGCCCGTCTCCGAGGATTAGTGAGGTGTCATAATAAGGCCTCCGAGGGGGCTTCTAGCACTTTTACTCATCAGACATCTGTCAAAGATTTTCGATCAATGAATCTAGGCCTTAGGCCTGCCTGCGGTATTGTATTCGAGGTAAATGTGCGCCCAGTACTGATTCGACCGGTGCTCCGGTGCCCGAGTGCATGCCAATAACTAAAGGCTTGTGGACAGGACATCGTTGGTCTTTGGACACGCCATGATGAATAGGAAGGCGAATCGGACAAACAGTGGCGAAAGCGTGCGTGTGCGTGAGCAGGGCGGTGGGTCAGGGCGGCGGGCGGGGGGCGGGGGTGCTTGTGGACATGCAGGTGTGGGCCACGGTGTGGGAGCAAAGGTGCTGTTGTGCTTCCAGTCGCCAGGCGTCTCTATTGACATGGAGTCCCAGTACAAGGCAGCTGGCAGTGATGAATGGGGGGAGATTCGACGCGTGGATGCATTGGGCTTGCTGGCGGCTAGCAACAAGAGCAGCGCAGCTAAACGAGTTCCTGGACAAGCCTGCCCAACCAAGGAACGGCTTTCAAGTATTGAGGTGACAGGCTGGACGCCTGAGCTTCAATCTGTCTCACTTCAGCCGCGAAAAACAAATTTTCCACAACATCCTTATCTCAGGGACGCCCGTCGCCAGAAGCACGCTGCAGCGGTTAGGTTTGAGTCCTAGGGTCTGCGTTTAAAAGTGTGCGACTTACTCTGGCTCCGGGCCTCCATCAATCTGCCTTATGGCCCCTAGGCTTACGCTTCGCCGCTTCGCGCATCGCAGGTCTTGTCAATCTGAGTGTTTAACAGGCGAGAATTCGTGTCTTTCTGCGCATGTAGTGCGTTGGTGGTACAGTGCACTCTTGATTAGTAGCGCACCAGTTTTCCTCCTATGTGCCCGTGGGGTTAAACAGAACATCACAGAGAAACAGGAGCTGGACTGTTTGCCTGAAGCTTGGAGTTCTTCACAGTCCCCGTTGCCACATGAGATTCGAAAGACTTGTCAGAGGTCTGCTGCCGGCAAGAGTCTTGGTTCAAGAAGTGATCTTTATTCTGCGTTTTCAGGCTTTCGACAAAGCCAGGAGTGCACAAGCTGAAAGGAAAAAATACTCTCCGCTTCATAGACCCGTCGTCAGTAGTCAGTGGATAAGGGCGACCTTCCTTCCTCTAACTCGAGCAGTGGACCCGCCTTTGGGCTTCTCTCTTGCCATGACACCTCAAGCGCTTGGCAAGCGATCTTTCCGGCGACAGGCCTCACTGGCTTTGGCGTCTTCTGTGGTGGTGCTCTTGGATCCTCTAGCGATCAGAACAGAATTGCAGCTCTTTGCCCGAAGAACTGGTGCGGATGCACCTGAGACCAGGCAGAGCCGAGCCTCATCGGAAGCGTTTTGTCCTTCCTTTCACAACTCTGCAGCCTTGCCAACCTGCCTAGCGGGCATTGTGATCGCAGCAACCGCTACGGCCGCTCCCACAACACAACCTCGTCATGTGCAGCTCCCGCACCGCTTTCAGCATGTGCGCCGCCTGCACAGAAGGTTGAACAAAGTGGCTGCGCTCGCCATCGCTACATACCTCTGCACCGCTTTTGTTGGCCCTCCTCGTGACCGTCAGCCATCGCTGTGGGAGGTTCCGGAAGTTCCGGCCGCAAGGGTGGAGAAGCAGCCCGATGACCTGCTTGCAAAGCGCGTTCGAGCTGTGGCCATAGGTTCGGCCTCGGGTATTCTCCTCAGCTTGCTGGTGCAGGGCCTGCTGCGCAGTCCAGCCCCTACACCAGTGCCACAGCAAGTTACGGGCCAAAGCCTTCAGCCTGTGTCAAACGGTCCAGACCTCACGTGGATCGGAACACTTAGCACCGGAGTTGTGATCGGACTCTCCGTGGGATTCAATGTGGGCACCAACCAGACCCCACCGCCTACTTCTCGAAAGGAGCATGCAGAGAATGAGCACGAAGGCGTGTCCACACACAAGTTTGATGTTACTGGGGAGGAAGTGTCTGAGCTTAGAAAATCTCAGCGATTGAAGTAGCTAGCTCAAATCGGCGAACTCCGCCGGAATGCCAGCAACGGTGATCTTGCTGGTCCGTATGTTTCACGTAGTACAGGATTAGGACAGATGCGCCCCTGCCGGCCATAAGTCTGCAGACAGGGAGCCAGTCAACGCGTGCGGTTTCTCGGAGATCAAACGCAGCAGCAGGCCCAACGATTGCGTCAAGTGGTGGATTCGTAGACGCATGCCGATTATTGCGTGAGGAAATGCCAAACGAGTACCGACCCGCGGCAGGTGCCAGAGAGAGCTTTGCTGAAAGACCTCTGCCTTCTCGCATGATTGCAGGGTAGCTACTGGAGTTGCGTTTCACGTTGCCCCCTCTATCTAGCGACTGCGCATCATGCAATGCCGAAAACAGGGCGTGATGTTTGCTTGCCTGCGGAATGGGGAATCTGTTGCGAGATTGCCCATGCAAGCTATAGCAGCTATGGTACATGATTGAAACCGTTTATGCCCCGAGGCTTTCTTGGCAACCGTGCAGGTGACGAACAACGTGCCGGATCCACAGCAGCCTCCAGTTGTCGCCTCGAGCCACTCTCGAAAAGTTTGCTTGCCTGTGTCTTTCAGGGGTCAGCTTCTTCAGGCGCGAGCTGTGATGTTAGTTATTGGTTTTCGGCCCTGCTGAGAAAGTTGTATGAGGCTGCCATAGCAGTGGCTGTTACGGCGGACCCGATTGTGAGGCAGAAGGAATGCAGCTGCAGACTCAGCGCGGGCACCTGAGATTCCCACACTACCAGATCTGGAGAGCTGGAGGCACAGACTTTTTCGGCACTGTCACCTGCAAGCAGATTCCTGCACAGGAGGAGCCTTGGCAGTTGCTGTTTTTTGCACTTGAGCTTCAGACCGTATTGTTGTCAAGTTCACCACTGTCACTGCACGTCTAATCGTGATGTGACTGGGCGGAAGGTTGTTAGACCAGACCGGAGCTCAGAGCCCCAGCCAGACAAGTCGGGGCACTGAGAGACACTGCAGTAGTCGCGAGGCCTTTGAGATGCTGACAGCTGCGGCCCCTTACATTTGGGGCGCTCCTCGGTTCCAGAGTTTCCTGGTCCTAGTGCTGCAGCGGATGTTGAGAGAGCCTAGGGCCGAACATGCGGGCAATTGCATGCTTAAGGACATGGTCGGCAAGCTGGGCGCTGCTGTGATGATGTTGCTCAAGACGGTGTCGGTTACTGTGGTGCAAACTGCCAGATGCTTGTGTCTCCATGCTTTATTCTGCGTACCTGGCCTGACGCTCTGAGCCGAAATGTCTCAGAAACGTTCAGGTCGATGTTACCAATGTCTTTGGAGACAGTCTCGACCCACGCAGCTCGGTGTTAAATGTTTCGTCCTGATCACCGGGAAGGTGCACTGAGTGCCACTGGCAAGGTAATCTCACCGAGAATGGCACCGAGCCAGATGACGTACCAGCCGGCACTGTGCCAATTGCTCAGATTCGGATGCTTAAGCCTGAAGCACCCTCTGGGTGAGTCTGGCTATGGATGTCACTTGAGCACGACGCGCGACGCGCGTGAATTCAGGCTGTGGAATGTGTCCAGGCATCAGATACCTCTGGAGGCGGGGCCCACCGCTCCGCTGTTCGGCCTCGTCTTCCAAACTCGTCTGTGGCAGTTCACTACGACGGCAGTGCAGCTCCTGGCTACCACACAAGAGAGGCTGCTCCTAGACCAGGCTGGTAGACTGCGATCGCCAGTACAAAAATCGCATCTGTGATCAAAATGCGAGGCAGTCGATCCGAAAAGTACTCTCGATCGATATGCGGGCGAGGAGGCCATCAATGCCTCTGACAGGCTAGGCGAGCAGATTGGACACATGCATTTGATTGGCGGTGGAGGTGTGGGCCGGCATCGCCATGATCTTGTGGCTGCCTCAGTGACTACTGGCATGCTTTGCTCCGCCGAAGCCCGGAAGCCTCTGAGCAGCCTCGGTCAATCATTCTCGGGAGCCCAGATCCCGAGCTCCTTGATCTCACAAGTTTGCCGAAGATCTTCATGGAGCACCAGCAGGAAGGAAGCGCTAGAGAAACACGGACGGGCACCTCGAGAGAGAAGTGTTGGGGCCGTCAACTTTAGCCCGCAATCATCATCAGCATCTCGCTCTACAGCGGTGAATGACGGGCCTGCTACGAACGGCCGGTGTCGCTGCAGCCGAATGCCACGTGCTAGAATTGCCAGAGTCTAGAAGGGCATGACTGCTTCGGTTTCAAACGGGTTGCCTTAGCAGACAGGTCTTTCGTTCTTACGGCATTTCTCTCACCAAATCTTCCAACTGACCTAAAAGTGCAAGAGACAGCTTCATGCTGCTGCAAGGTCCGGATTGCAGCTCGCAGATTCTGCAGCCGCAGCAGCAAGTGCACAGCAGGCAGAGTCGGAATTTGTGAGACCCTCACCCTCAACTCTTCAATTTGGGGAAGGGCTTTAGGCTGATGGGTTGCAACCCCCGTAGCATTGCCCGCGCCATGTCAGGTGCAAGGTTTGGTCGATGGCCTCGGCGCCTCGACACTCCCAAGGCCAGGCAGTTTGTGACCTTTTTACCGCCGGCTTCACTGCAGCTTTGCTGCTTTGCTCTCGAGGCTGCGGGCCGGGCAGGCGCTTCCCGGCTCTCTTCTTCTCTTCGGATTGTGAGGGCGCCCCCGGCCGGGATGCTGGGCTCACTCTTCCCTGAGGGGATGCAGCTGGTTGCCATGGAGCCCAACTTCCACACTGAAATGCTGCTAGCAAAGGCTCGCATCCAGCGTAGAATGCCGCGACTTCCTTGCGCAGAGAGTAGATCTCAGATTGTCACTAGGAGCCGGTCGGCAGCCAGCAACTCAGCACAAGCTCCTGAGCAGCTTCTGTTTGACAATTGGCAGCTTTTGCTCCATCTGTTTTTTCGTCGCGGCGAGTTGAGTCGGAGTTTGCACATTTAAAACAACCGCAACTCTTTGCACATTGGCCCAAGCAACAGGAAAGAAAACATTAGGAAAGCACGCAGACAACGCAGAAAGGCAAGAACGCAGTATCCAGAAGAGCATCCAGCTCCTCCTAGCGAGTTGCGAGCAGACTTTGGACAGGAGAAAGCTATGAACGCTTCAAAGCCACACAGACTCAAAGCACAACAAGAGCCTCCACAGTCGCTTTGTTGCTCCCGGTAGTTTCGATTTAGAAGGCCTGAGCATGAACGCAGGGAACAGAATTCGACAGCCGGCTGGGAAAGCCATTCACTGTGCAGGTCGACTCGTGTTGGAGAATTCAGCGCATGCGCTGGCCATTCCGGCTTTACTATGGGATCCTCGTTGCTCAGTATGGATCAGATGTCGGGGTTCATGGGGAGGCAAAGGCTGGGAATCGCCCCCCTGCGCACAGGTTGCAGCGATTACGGCTACGGCTACATTGGCATCCCAGGCCGACTAACTCAAAAGCCATTAGCCTCTGAAGGATCGAGGTATCGCAATGCATGAGGAACCGGCCTCTTTCGATGCTGCCGTGGCAGCTGCGACACAAGAGCCGCTTGTGCAGGCCTTGGTACTTGGCCCTTGGCGCGTCGAATCGAAGTGGTGAGGTTGCTTTGTAACTTCACAGTCGGTGCTGGCACCCAGGCGAGAATCCATGTGGCTGCTGGCATCAAGGCTTGGCGGACATCTTTGACTCAGCAATAAAGAAGTCGGCAAGAATTACCTCCAGGTGCCGAGCGACGCATGCGACTCCAATGCGACGTCGCTCAGCCGCAGGTTGACCTTGAAATATACTATTTCCACGAGTCGCCCTGCAGTCATGGCCTGGCCTGGCCTGTCCTTGCTTTATCAAGTTGTCTAGTCCGATTCTCAATGCTGGGATACCTTCAGTCGTCAGATCCCTCGACTTGGGCCTTGAGACACGTTATCAGCATTTTGTCGTGATCTTGAGTGGAACTCGAGATCCTTGAAAAGGAAAGATCCTGCCATTTGCCAGCGTGTGAATGCGTCGATCCCTTTTATATCGTTTTGTAGGGTTGTCGTGTTCTGTTTAGCATCCTTATCTGAATTGGGACGAATGTATTTATACTCCTCTCTGCTTCCGAACCTCAAAATCCCCTCTTAGTAGATCCTGCTGCGATCCTTGTTCATGTATACTGGCTAAGTCAACCCACTTTTAGCACCCCCACATCGCTCTATAGATGAATATGCACACTAGGATGTGGAAAAAATGCTTAACTTTACAGCGCCAGGGAACAGGCTAGGTAGGAGTCGGGTGGCACAGCAGATTCAGAGCTTTCAGCATTGGATCGTTTCCTGAATCAATGACGCATAGCACGGATTCCATGCTTGATTTTCACCATTTCTACACGGGCTCGCTTTTCTGTCTCGGATTTCTGGTTAATACTGACTTGCAGATCTGCAACAGGTGGATCGCTTTGTTGGCAAATGTATTTGGCACAGAGAAGAACAGCCAAGGTGCCAACTGCAGATACTCATGCCTGCTGGGCATCTTGGCCGACCAGCTTCTCACGGCCTGGGGACGGGACACATGAGCGCACACGGTTAAGTGCCAGTAGAATACTGGAAGCTTGAGAGATTGCCGCGAGGTTTTCAGCCCAAGACTCTGGCTGCGGAGAGGCATGGGATTCTTCGAGGGGAGCAGCGGGCTACAAAGCTGACCCGCCACTCTCGGCAGAGCAGCTATGTCACATGCTTGGCTTCGAGTGGTGCAGCACTAACTTTTGGCCAGCTGAGGAATATCTTCCCCTTCCTAAGCGGCTTTGAGCAAATGCTCAGCAATGCGTCAATGTGCACTGCCGGCCGTGACAACACGTCCGATGTGGACATTCTCAGTTTCGAATTACAGGGCTTGGAGGCGAACGAAACCTACATATTTCAGTTTTCTGTGATCTGGCTGCGAATTAAGAAGGGCTGTGAAAAATGCATGTCAGCCATGGGTTTCGCATGACTCGCCTGCTGAGGTTATTAGCCCTGCATTTGCAGCTGAGCCTTGGACACGGAACGAGTGCCAGTGCCGATGCAACATACACTGCCTTGCTCACGAGACGCTGACAGACATTTGAGATCCTAAGACCTCCTCTGCTCAACTTCAAGCAGAAGTCGGCAAACCTTTCCGGGAGCAACAGAAACAAGAAGAAGAGCTTTCCAAATGCCCTTACCAGGGATTCAGAGGATCCCGGAACCTCCACGATACTCGGTGCCAGCAACTCCCTCTGCCTCTCTCCGAGCCATTTTGTCTCCTCCAAGCAAAAGGTTGACAACCACGCCAAGTGCAGTGAATCGCAAGTAGCGCAGGTATGCTTCACCAGCATGCCGCACAGTCTGGTTTGACCGCCGCTGCTTGCAGTGTTGCAAACTGGCCAGTATTCCGAGGATAACAACCACTGGCAATTTCACATATACAATGCATCTGGAAATTTGTTGTTTGCACAGAATGTCACCGGGAGCCTTGGCAGCAGCCATCTTCGATGTCATGGGCCCTTTCACAAGAAGACTGCGGATGCACCGAGAATGCGTGCGAGGTTTGACATAGTCAACGCGTCGTCGAACAACCTCAGCACTGCTGAAGCCATGATTTACGGACCTGCACATACACACAACAGTGAGCTGGCAGCAGCCATCTCGTGCCCTGACTGCAAAAGGGACTGTCCCTTTTCGAAGCAATTTGGTCTTCGAGTTCAGTTGTGGCGTCTTTGGCTTCTGCAGGCTGAAGCTTACTACCGCCTGCGGTGGTGAGTGGTACGCTTCTCACATCTTCGGCTTACTGCCGTGCCAACTCCTCGTGCACCTGCCACCAGGTGCCAGCCCGAAAGAAATTCCCTTGACCCTTCAAACGATGGGGCTGTGCAGTGTGCAGCGGCTCACGCGCGCTTACACCTGCAATCTCTCTCGTTTGGCATGTGAAGGCATCTGCGGAAAGGGAGCGGCATTCGGCGTGACGGCTACATCATCTTTCAGCCACCTGGCGGAATCTGATTCGAGCACTGGCGTGCTTCCGCGGATCAAATTTTGGCAGAGATCCCGCCCGAGGCCTTTGTGCTGACTGGATGCTGTTCGGCCTGAATGCAAGCGATGCAGTCTGGATGAACATGCGGGTTGCCAAATTAGCCGAAGTGCTTGGTGCAGAGAGCCTTGTAGCTGACAGCGCGAATTTGCCAAGGCATCAGCTGGAAATACATCCTGTTTGACTTCTGTTTTTCATGCTCATCACACAAAGGAGTGCTGGAGTTGCGCCACAGTTGTTTTCAATGTCGAAGGATAGAGAGAGACAGAGACCTGGTGTGAGGAGGTGATGTACACCAATCACAATGGGACATGCGTCGCCAGCGCCACAATGAGTCCCGGACAGTTCCTTTATTTTCCTGCCTCCAGCCGAGCTCACTGCCAGATGATGTGCAGCCAGAGATGCTCGGCAGAGTTCAGTGTCGCACCACAGGAGTGACAGGAGTTGGATCAACGACTCTAGTGAACCTGGACGGTGCACTGGCTGGCGGGTCCCAACGGCCTCTGAGGGAGGCTGAGCGGGGGAGACTGCCAAGCTTGCGAGAGACTGCAGAGCAAAAGACGTGCATCTCAGGAGATAACTGCTATGGCTTCTCCGTGATGCCGCCAATGTCCAACTGCTTCCTTTGGCTAGACGGTCCCCTGACCACTGCCAGTGGCAGCCCTCAGCTAATGGACTGCAACATCAAGACGAAGGCCGGAAGTTGCTTGAGCTGAGTTGAGAGATAGATTCAGTTTGCAGAGCGGCCACGTGCAACAGGGTGCTTGGCTTGTCCCGTCCAAGGAAGATTGCCTTTTCCGCCTGACTGTTCCAGAGCCTCTCGCTGGCAACACTGACTTCGGCCGTTTCGAAAGCTAGTAGCATCTAGTAGCATGCGGCGTATAGGGAGCAGCGTTATCAGCATGAACAGCAGTTGCCAGCAGTGCCCACTGTTCGCTTATTCAAGTATTGCGATTCGCGTGATTGATGAGAGACAGACTTTGATTGAGACGCAGACGGGCGCTCAAACACACAGACACACTAACAAACACGCACACACACACACAGGCACAGAGACAGACACAGACAGACAAACACACGGACAAATGCACTCACGCGGCCCATGCGTGCACAGGGGTTGGCAGGTCTGGGCTTGTTGGCATCATCACTACGACTCTCTGTTGTCACTTTGAGGTATTGGGGCTTTGTAATGACTCTGATTACTTGTTTCCAAAACAGATGGTCCAAGAAACTGACATGACACACCCATGTGCTATTTATGTACATTTGTATATAGCCACATATACACGTATGTTTGGGGTGACAGTCCATTCCCCCGACTGAGGGCATGCAATAGCGAAAGGCGAGAGTCTCTCTCTCTCTCTCTCTGTCTCTCCGACACCTCGTCTCATGACACAGCGATGCAATGCGCCGCATTGTGTCTGGGCATGCGGGCTAGATTTTCATGCTGTTGCCTGTTGCTATTGCTTTGCGGCCTGTGAGCTTAGGCTGCTCAGCAACGAGCGCTGCTCGGTCTCCACTTGCCGTAGCAGTCGTGTGTTAGTAGCAGCCTGGGATCAGCCCAGCGAGCAGACTTGTGGAGTCGTGGCGCCATCTTTGCTGAGCCCAGGTTACGCGTTCCAACTGCATCTCGAAGTGGACGATGCTGCCTGGAGCAAGCTGGAGAGCCCCACATTGCAGGTAGCATGCGCGCAATCGGGTGCGGGCAACTCAATCCTCCCAAGGTTGCCGACGAGTCTCCTCCGTGGAGCCTTGTGGGTCTAGATGGCGGACTTTGGAGGCTGTGTAGTTCACACGTTCAATTCTGCAAGTCGGCAAGCAGAAGGGTTCGAGCAGAATCAAGAAACAAACATCATGTCTTGCTTTTGCAGGACCTTCGAAACCACTGTCAACGCTTCAGCCGTGCCCACCACTTCGACTACCACAACACTTGCCAACTTAACTTTGCAACTCTTCCCCAGCGTGCCTGGCACGATTTTCCAAGAAAGGGTGTTTCTTTTACGTTTGTGCTCAGGACGGAGTTGGACCATTAGGCAGTGGGGGCCCAGAGTGGAGGACCCAAAGGCCTGGGCTTCGCATCGTGCTTTAAGGTGCTACAGCCTTATGAAGTTGGTCCAGTATGTATACTGTTTCGATTGTCCTCGAACCTCTATGGGGGCGAGATCCATTTACATTTGCCTCCTTACTTCGAGCTTCCAGATCCGGACGAAGGACCTGCCAGAGTGAGACTCCAATGTATGCAGTCTATCAGTGAAGTACCTAGATGCAGTGCTACTGTTGCGCAGCTCTGCGACAGGATATGACCGCTTCCACAGACCATTTTACATTTCAGCAGATCCTGTCCTTTTCCCGCTGACCCTCCTCACGAATGCCACAGAAGATGTGATGGCACTGCCTTCAGGCCTGATTGCAAATTGCAACCCACCAAAGGGGGGGTGTTCTTGCTCTTGCGTCGATATTTGCAAGTGTACTGGAGCCACCATCGGAGGATCAGAGGCTATGCCTGCTTCGGATGATGAGGGCAGGGCCTTGTTGAAAATCGCGGCTGGGCAGTGATTGAGATGGTAGGTCAGGCAAAACGCAGGTCGTCTCAGAGCCTTTTTGGAGCACGGGATCCACAAACACGAAGACTCAGGACTTGGCTGGAGAGCGACTGATGTCCGATGTCATCTACGCATTCCAGTTTGACTTGCAGAATCCCATCGCCGCAAAGGCAGCCGAGTACTATCCGCTTCCACCTCCAATTGTTGAGAATGTGACCAATGAAACAAACATGACCAATATGAGCAATCATAGTGAGAACGAAAGCAACGCTACGAGCGATTACGAGCCCGAGAGCATCAACAAATGGCGATTTGCCACCGTTGATGGGACCGGCCGGATGATTCACGATCAGACAGTGGATGGCTACACACTGGAGCCGCCTGCGAATGTAAGCAACATATCTTCCGGCCCAGTACAAGTGTTCGAACTGTTTGAAGCAGCTGCTTTTGTTCCCAGCTCGGTGGATGCAGACTCGATTAACGACATCTGTGCCGGATTCAGATTGCGAAGCCGGGCATGTCTGTCGCCATATGGCTGCGAAATCCACATTTATCCACCTCCTGGTTTCTTACCGGAAACGGAATTCTGCGGAAGAGCGTTTCAGAGGGGAACCTTGGTGAACTCAGGGAGGTGCATGTCGCGAAGGCTTCAGGACGTGAGGTTGGCACTTTTTGTCGAATCTCTTCTTCCAAGGAGCTGGGAAGACGAAGCTAGCGCAGCCTGCGCTCTTCGCGTTCCTCACAGGCTGACGTAGGAGATGGTTTAGGGAAGCCCGCTCTGAAGTCCTCTGGCAGGTCACGAGCATGGCCTCGATCCTTTGACTGCCTGTACAATGCAGTGCCTCGTCAGACCGTTATGCCGCTACACTGGGGAGAACAGGCTGTAGTCCTCTGCTGGCACGAGGCTGAACCAGACATCCATGCAGACTCACATTACGCTTCTTCTGCCCCCGAGCGACTTGATGGATTTCACGTCCTATGCTTTCCAGCACCTTGGATCCTGCAGGGAGGAATAGAGTAAAAGTTGCTGTTATTGTGATGCTCTCGAGTTGTTTCACTAGTGGTCATGACGGTGCAAGGTTTACGTTGGTGAACCCGTCCCAAACACCTGCCGACAACAACTGGGCCTTGCAGCTGTGGAGCGTTGATGCACAAGGCAGGGAGTTGTTGCATTTCGGAGGTCAAGCCTGGTCCTCGTTCGAGCAGCAAGAGTCATCATGTGTGAAAGTAGAACGTGCAAGGTGGAGAATTGGAGAGACACCTTACACACCATCAAGATGATGTGTCTGGGTTCGAAGTGGATAACGCTCCAATTGTTCGTCCAACGCAGTATGTGGCTTGTCGGCATCACTACTGTGCCATCCGCTCTCCATTCCTACTTACACATCACCCGATTCGTTCAGGTTCGTGCAGACAAAGCCGTTCGTTTGCTGGACCACGACTATGCAGTGGCCATGGAGTTCAAGACGAGTCGTGATTGTGGTGGTGCTGACTGGGTTGGCAGTGGTATCTGGGGTGACACAGTCTGCCTGATGAAGGCTCACCTGTCCATCCGTAGCCTTGACCTTTCTGGCAAGTCTTCCAAAGAGGTTGCATGATATGCAGGTACATCTACCTCCAGGCCGTTGTCCACCGAACTGGGCGTGTAGCTTATTCGCTGCCATAGGGCAATCGGGACACAACTGAGCCGCTGAAGCCCAGGCATTCGATGCTCCAAGCACCGGTTTCCTGGAGCCGTTTCCTCAGCTCACCAGCGAGCGAGCGTGACACCGCAGATGTGAATGCGAGAACCAGCTTCCTTTGATGGAGGTGCATGGACGTTGGCCTCTTCCCCGAGCTGGTAGGCCGGGCGAACAAATTTGAACGGGCAATGCTTTTCGGTGCTGCATAAGGTGCAGAACTAATTAAACTGGCACTTGCGGGGGTTTGTTGAGGGAGCACTCCAACCAATCTTCAAAATGGAGTCGAGAAGAAAAGAGAAGAGAATGGGGGAGGGGGGTGACACGAAGCTGGCTAATGCGAGAACACAGCGCTTTCTGTTTAAGCTGCGGAAGAGACCCGCGTAAGACTGATGCCTCCTCTGCCGCCATCGCGCAGAAACCCGATGCCTACCTGCTGGTGCTCAAGTGGCCTTGAGAAAGAACGAAACCGGCTGCTGGTTCGAGCTGCTTGGCTTCCACTTGCGCTTCCGAACAGTCTTGTGAAGACAGCATCTAGCCGAGGTTCATCACGGGGATTCTGAGAGACACTTGGGATTATGCATTTGTGCTGTATGTTTCTTCGGCCCACCCACTGCAAACATCGGCCACTTGCCTGCGATGTGTGGTCCGCATCTCCCTGAGTTGTGGCTTTGCTCCAGTGGATGCTGCCCGAGCACATGCAACGCAGGAGAACGAGTGGACCGTGCACTTCATCGAAAACGGTTTCCTGTCATACATGGCGGGCGAATGTTCGAAGCAGAATGAGCTCTAAGACGGTCAAGACTGGTCTGCCACTTCGAACTGAGGACTTTCCATGATCAATGCAGAAATTTTGCCGGCATTCTCCCTTATCTCCACTACCAGCACAACCACCGAGCCCTTCATTCGCGCTGCACTTTTTGCCATGAGTGAGGGCAGGTTGATGCCTCCGGTCGTCTGCTTCAGCTTCGAAGTTGCTGACGAGTTTCTCGAGCAGCCGACTTTACGCCTGTACATGCCAGAAGGCTTTCGAAGCATTGGTGGTTCCTGCGGGTATGCGGAAGCCAACACAACTTTTTTTCCTGAATGCAGCGGCGAGATGCCCGTGCCAGCATCGGAGATCTCTTGCCAGGAGGGGTTCGACAAGCAGCAACTTCGATATTACTTACACTTCGAGGCCTCAGGTGATGCGAACAGCTCTTCCGGCTTCGCTTTTCAATTCCAGGTGAAGGCCCCGCGGACGAACCCGGAACAGAACACGTGGAGCTTGACACTCAGTGCTCAGACGCAGAAGGCCGCTTGGACAGGATCGTGGTTCTTACGGAGACAGACCGGCGAGAAAGAAAGAGAGAAAGAGAGAGAAACACTCCTCCAAAGCCCCAACAATAACAAACAATGGGGGGGGGGGCCCCTGCCAGAGGGGTCTCGCACACCCCTCATGCCCTGCAGAAGAGACAGAGACAGAGGCCGATGGCCTGAGGGTCACGACGTGACCCCTAAAGTCCTAAAGAGAGCGCGGCATCGAACCTCGATGCGCCCTTCAGGCTTGACCGGTTCAGATGGAAGGCAAAAACTTTGCACTGCAGCCGAGGCTTATGGTCAGAACCACGTGGCCGGATTCATGGTGGAGGATCGCTGTGCGGGCCTAAGGGCATGTGCAGTGGCTCGCACAGAAGCGGAATCCGAAACGACACACGGTGCTGAGGCAGCTGCACATACCAGGGGCACCTACTGCCGTCCCATGTGGTCTCCCAGTATCCAGATGAGAGTCCCGGAATGCGCCTCGGCCACCAAAAGAAGACATGGCGACATCAACGCGACGGGCTTCAGAGCATGTCGTGAGCTGTACAGGTATGGAGACTTCCCGAACATCGGTGTCTATGGCACAAGCTGTGCTCCCTGGGACTTTGTTCCAGGAACACCGCACTATGGCTTCCCGGCTGCACTTTTCGCAATCAAGCGCATCTGGATACCTCTTTCCCGCCACGCCAGGAAACTGCTCTGAGAACAGCAACTGGTCCAGCCCTTTGTACAGCTGGTGCCAGCTGCCTTGGCAGCCTGCCCGCACTTCCGACTGCTTCACTGCGTGTGATGTTTGGAGCGGTTGATCCAAAAGGGAAGATAGACTGAGGTGCTATGTGAGCAGCCATTGCAACAGCAAGATTGCATCAAGAATCTTCAATGGTTCCGATTTGTATTACAGCTACGACGTGTGTGGGCAGGCACCGGATTGCTACAATCAAATGGACCAGCCGCGCTGTCCATACGATCCGTCTGGCACAGAATCCTATGCTGTCCACAAGGGGAATGGCTGCGAGTGCCTGTACCACGGTGCAAATCTGCCACTGAGTGTCTACACGGAGTTTCCTTCGCACCATCCAGGTATGTATGAGAACCTTGAGCTGCAAAGTGACATTGTTGGAGTGCTTTGTTACGTCGGGGCGCTGCGCCATCCGGCCGCCGCATATGGCGGTCCTGTTGTTCAGTTGTTCTAATTTGTCGGGGTTGTGCTTGTGGTGTTTTATGCTGTTGCTGACGTCGCCGTCGCTGTCGCCGTCGCTGCTGCTGCTGCGATGGTGGCGGTATGTGGTGGTGTTCTTAGTGTTCTTCGTTAAAATGTTGTGGTCGTCCTCGTGGATGGCACTGGTCTTGGCCTTCGTTGCGGTGGTGGTTGTGGCGGTCGGCGCCCTCGTTGTCGTTGGTGTCGTGGTCGCCGTGCTTGTATTTGTGTGTGTTTGTGGTTGTGACAGCAGATAGCAGCTAGCATGTAGTAGTCTCTACGTTTGACAGCAGCCTGAAGCAGTCACAGAGTCCTGCCTGACTGCCTGATCCATAGCTGGGCCGCTGCCAGCTGGGTCCCTGTTCCCGGGCCCTCGCTTCTCTTGGTGGTTGTACGGTTGTACGACATTGTACGGTGTTCATTTTCCGCGGGGGGGGGGGAAGGGGGCCACGTCTGTTTCTGGACTTGGCTTTGTTATGGAAGTCCAGTAACAGACGGCGCGTCTACAGCAAGATGTCTTGCCATCGACATCAGGGAACAGTCCTGCAGCGACGCGTCCGGCTATGTCAACCTCTTCAGCGGTTGCATATCTTGGCCGATTCTTTCGCAGCACGGACCGCGTAGACGGGGTGGCCCCTTTCTGCCTTTTGCTATGCTTCTTCACGTTATGGATCAACTAACCCTCGTCTCAGGTAGATGCAAGTCGCATGTCTTCAGAGTCTGCATAGTTCACATACTTCATAGATGAGGCTCCACTGGCGGATAAGTTTATATTGAACTTGGTCTAAACGCCAGAAGGCCTGCACAAAGATACTACTGCTCAGTCACATCACAAAGGCCGTCACTGCTGGCACTGACTGACCCTGTCGGCAACAAGACAGTGACGACCACAGTGGGGAGGGCCGTACCCGAAGCCAGCCACCCACGGCACGGCAATCGAGCCCACTGTCTGACTTTACCCGGCTGCGACGTGGAGCCGTGCAAAGGTCCGCCGAAGGCGTTTGCCGCAGCTTTGCCTGCGGGGCAGACCGCGGTTTCCGGCAGGATTCGGTGGAAGCTTGCCGCAGCGGCGCCGGTCTGCTCCTTGACCGTAAGCATGGGGCTGTGGCACATGATGTTACAGCAGCTGGATTGGAATAACTATGCCATATCCGCGGGATGTCCAGGCCGACTTGATTTCAATCTCTGCTGTCTCCAGGGCAGCCGCCTGCAGAAGGGCCAATCGTGTTCTTGGGACCACAACGCAGATCCCTCCACATGCAACTTACTGACCGAGCAGGATGCTGCCGTGCGCAGCCCTCAGGCCTCGAGCTCCCTCAGCACCATTTAAACGCTCCGAGTTCGAGCGCGAATTAAACCAAATGTTATGTTTCACCGGGTGTTACACGGTGTTAGGCCTTTTTGGCAGTGTTTGAGGAGCTTTTAGGATCCTGGGACTTGCATCTCTCCAATCTTCAGTTCGGACGATCTCCCTGCCATGCGACTCTGTCAGCTGAGAGTCCATTTTCCTGTGTGTCTGTAGGCAGATCTGGCCTCCTGAAGCGGTGCTGGCTTAAGGCACCGCGCGTCTTTCACGTTTTTGGGCGGCGCTGGTACATAGCACGTGTCAACTTTAAGGAGCACTGGTTAAGGCACTGCACGCTTCAAGCAGTCAAGTTGTGCGGCCGCCAAGCCCAGAGCCCGCGCGCGTAGCGTCCAACTGAACTGATAGTGTTGCGGGTGTGGTCGCGGTTGTGGGTGCGGTGGAGGTGGTGATTAATTGACGACAGTCGCGGTGCAGCGGTGATCGTATTTTGTCGGTTTTTGTTTTGTTCTTGGAAAAACCGGCTAGCCTTACTGCTGCTTTGTGCCGTTTGCCGTGGTCCAAGGAATTTGACCTACATCAGCATCTATGGCACTACCTGCGCAGCATGGGACCAGATGCCGGAGACGCCGGGATCAGGATACTGCACGAACAATGCTGACTGGTGTCACTCGCAATTCAACTGGTGTCAGCTCCCATGGTGCTTTGTTGGGGAAGGCTGTTCGAGCAGGCTAGCAATGCAGGGGTTCGGCGGATCTTCTGCAGCCTTCTACAGCTATGACACATGCCTGTCGGCACCAGACTGCCGCACAATGCCGTTTGACGAGTCGTGTCCCTTTGATCACGCCGATGTGCATTGGGCAACGGCAGCAGATTGTCCCAATGGTTGGTCAGACGTGTGCAAGTGCATGTATCAAGGGGAGATGCTCCCGCCGCAAGTCTACCTGAACTATCCCATGGATGAGCCCGGCAAATATGCACAGCTCGCGAATGTTGCCATTTACGGAACGTCATGTGCGGCGTGGGACTCTGTTCCTTCTACACCGATGGCAGGAATGTGCAGCGGGGCATCTGACTTTACCACGGCAGAACGCAACTGGTGCCAAGTACCTTGGTGCTACGTGAGTGCAGACTGCGCGTCTGCTGTTGCCTCAACTGTGTTTAACGGTTCGGACGTACTACACTACAGCTATGATGCTTGCGGAAATGCTCCAGATTGTTATAACAACTTCGCTGGCGATCTCCGCTGCCCCTACGATCCGAGTGGTGATGGTACCTTCTCTGTGCACAAGGGTCAAGGATGCGAGTGCATTTTTCAAGGTGTTGAGATGCCGTGGGAGGTGTATATGCACTATCCGGACGATCATCCAGGCAGGTTTGCAAACTTGACCTACATCAGCATCTATGGCACTACCTGTGCAGCATGGGACCAGATGCCGGAGACGCCGGGATCAGCATACTGCGCAAACAACGCCGACTGGTGTCACTCGCAATTCAACTGGTGTCAGCTCCCATGGTGCTTTGTTGGGGAAGGCTGTTCGAGCAGGCTAGCAATGCAGGGGTTCGGCGGATCTTCTGCAGCCTTCTACAGCTATGACACATGCCTGTCGGCACCAGACTGCCGCACGATGCCGTTTGACGAGTCATGTCCGTTTGATAGCAAGGACACGAGCTGGTCCACGGCCAAGCAGTGTCCGGACAGCTGGTCCGATGTGTGCGAATGCCAATTCCAGGGCTCGGTGTTGCCGCAGGCTTTCTTCATGCAATATCCCATGGAGGAGCCCGGAAAGTATGCCCACATGCCCAACATCGGTGTCTACGGCACATCCTGTGCTGCCTGGGATCAAGTGCCTGGAACCCCCATGTCAAGCAGATGTGCACCAGGTTCGGATTGGTCGAGTCCCGACTTCAATTGGTGCCAGCTACCATGGTGCTTCGTGAACAGTTCCTGCGCTTCGAGGATTCCAACTCGTGTGTTTAATGGATCGATGCTCTACTACAGCTATGATTCCTGCNCATGGTGCTTCGTGAACAGTTCCTGCGCTTCGAGGATTCCAACTCGTGTGTTTAATGGATCGATGCTCTACTACAGCTATGATTCCTGCGGCAATGCGCCAGATTGCTATCATGATTTCTGGCAAGATCTGCGGTGTCCGTACGACCCATACGGCAGCAAGAGTTATAAAGTTCACAAGCCTGATGGTTGCGAGTGTTTATTCCATGGGCTTGAGCTTCCACCTGAAACATTTCTCTTAGATGCAGACGCCGACTCGGACACCTCAGAAATTTTCGGCAACACCTCGTTTGCAAGGATCTACGGGACTACCTGTGCGGCATGGGACCAAATGCCTGGAAGTCCTTGGGCCGAGCATTGTCCACGTGATGCAGATTGGTGCCACAGCGAGCACAACTGGTGCCAGCTGCCGTGGTGCTATGTTTCTGAAGCCTGTGAAACGAAAATGAGCAGCACTTTTTTCGACAATGCATCTACGGTGGCATTCTACAGCTACAACACTTGTTTGGACAGCCCCAGCTGTCGATCAATGCCATTTGATGCTTCGTGTCCGTTCGACAGCCGAGACATCCACTGGCCAACTGCGGTAGAGTGTCCGGACAGCTGGTCCGATGTGTGCGAATGCCAGTTCCAGGGCTCGGTGCTGCCAGAGTCTTTGTTCACTCAGTTTCCCACAGAAGAGCCACGCAGATTTGCGCACATGCCCAACATTGGTGTCTACGGCACAACCTGTGCTGCCTGGGATCAAGTGCCTGGAACGCCCCTGTCAAGCAGATGTGCGCCGGGTTCTGATTGGTCGAGTTCCGACTTCAATTGGTGCCAGCTACCATGGTGTTATGTCACCCCTGAGTGTCCGTCGCGGATTCCAACTCGAGTTTTCAATGGTTCCATGGCGTACTACAGCTACGATACATGTGGAAATGCACCAGATTGCTACAGTCATTTCCACTGGGATCATCGGTGCCCTTACGATCCGCACGGCGGCAACACTTTCAGGATTCACAAGAATGCGGAGTGCGATTGCTTGTTTCATGGGTCACTGCTACCGCAAACAGCCTACAGCCTGCATCCCTTAACCGAAGCTGGCAAATTTGCAAACCTCACTTACATCAGCATCTACGGTACTACCTGTGCGGCATGGGACCAAATGCCTGGAAGTCCTTGGGCCAAGCATTGTCCACGTGATGCAGATTGGTGCCACAGCGAGCACAACTGGTGCCAGATGCCGTGGTGCTATGTTTCTGAAGCTTGCCCCACTCGATTGAGCAGCACGGTCTTCGACACTCCGGCTACAGCCTTCTACAGCTATGACACCTGCTTAGGAGCACCAAATTGTCGCACAAACCCGTTTGACGAGTCGTGTCCCTTCGATAGCAGGGACACGAGTTGGCCGACTGCGGTAGAGTGTCCGGACAGCTGGTCCGATGTGTGCGAATGCCAATTCCAGGGCTCGGTGTTGACGGAGGCTTTGTTCATGCAATATCCCATGGAGGAGCCTGGAAAGTATGCTCACATGCCCAATGTCGGTGTCTACGGCACAACCTGTGCTGCCTGGGATCAAGTGCCTGGAACCCCCATGTCAAGCAGATGTGCACCGGGTTCGGATTGGGCGAGTCCCGACTTCAATTGGTGCCAGCTACCATGGTGCTTCGTGAACAGTTCCTGCGCTTCGAGGATTCCAACTCGTGTGTTTAATGGATCGATGCTCTACTACAGCTATGATTCCTGCNGGACTACCTGTGCGGCATGGGACCAAATGCTTGGAAGTCCTTGGGCCGAGCATTGTCCACGTGATGCAGATTGGTGCCACAGCGAGCACAACTGGTGCCAGTTGCCGTGGTGCTATGTTTCTGAAGCTTGCCCCAGTCGGTTGAGCAGCATGGTTTTCGACACTGATTCTACTGCCTTCTATAGCTATGACACTTGCCTGTCTGCCCCTGACTGCCGCATGATCCCGTTCGGTCCTTCCTGTCCTTTCGATGGCAGAGACACGAGCTGGTCCACGGCCAAGCAGTGTCCGGACAGCTGGTCCGATGTGTGCGAATGCCAATTCCAGGGCTCGGTGTTGCCGGAGGCTTTCTTCATGCAATATCCCATGGAGGAGCCTGGAAAGTATGCCCACATGCCCAACATCGGTGTCTACGGCACATCCTGTGCTGCCTGGGATCAAGTGCCTGGAACCCCCATGTCAAGCAGATGTGCACCGGGTTCGGATTGGGCGAGTCCCGACTTCAATTGGTGCCAGCTACCATGGTGCTTCGTGAACACTTCCTGCGCTTCGAGGATTCCAACTCGTGTGTTTAATGGATCGATGCTCTACTACAGCTATGATTCCTGCGGCAATGCGCCAGATTGCTATCATGATTTCGCGCAAGACCTGCGGTGTCNTTCCTGCGCTTCGAGGATTCCAACTCGTGTGTTTAATGGATCGATGCTCTACTACAGCTATGATTCCTGCGGCAATGCGCCAGATTGCTATCATGATTTCGCGCAAGACCTGCGGTGTCCGTACGACCCATACGGCAGCAAGAGTTATAAGGTTCATAAGGCTGATGGCTGCGAGTGTTTATTCCACGGAGCGGCTCTTCCGGGTGAGGTATACGGGTCATACCCCAGCAACGAGCCGGGGAAATATGCAAACCTCACTTACATCAGTATCTACGGGACTACCTGTGCGGCATGGGACCAAATGCTTGGAAGTCCTTGGGCCGAGCATTGTCCACGTGATGCAGATTGGTGCCACAGCGAGCACAACTGGTGCCAGTTGCCGTGGTGCTATGTTNGGACTACCTGTGCGGCATGGGACCAAATGCTTGGAAGTCCTTGGGCCGAGCATTGTCCACGTGATGCAGATTGGTGCCACAGCGAGCACAACTGGTGCCAGTTGCCGTGGTGCTATGTTTCTGAAGCTTGCCCCAGTCGGTTGAGCAGCATGGTTTTCGACACTGATTCTACTGCCTTCTATAGCTATGACACTTGCCTGTCTGCCCCTGACTGCCGCATGATCCCGTTCGGTCCTTCCTGTCCTTTCGATGGCAGAGACACGAGCTGGTCCACGGCCAAGCAGTGTCCGGACAGCTGGTCCGATGTGTGCGAATGCCAATTCCAGGGCTCGGTGTTGCCGGAGGCTTTCTTCATGCAATATCCCATGGAGGAGCCTGGAAAGTATGCCCACATGCCCAACATCGGTGTCTACGGCACATCCTGTGCTGCCTGGGATCAAGTGCCTGGAACCCCCATGTCAAGCAGATGTGCACCGGGTTCGGATTGGGCGAGTCCCGACTTCAATTGGTGCCAGCTACCATGGTGCTTCGTGAACACTTCCTGCGCTTCGAGGATTCCAACTCGTGTGTTTAATGGATCGATGCTCTACTACAGCTATGATTCCTGCGGCAATGCGCCAGATTGCTATCATGATTTCGCGCAAGACCTGCGGTGTCNGGACTACCTGTGCGGCATGGGACCAAATGCTTGGAAGTCCTTGGGCCGAGCATTGTCCACGTGATGCAGATTGGTGCCACAGCGAGCACAACTGGTGCCAGTTGCCGTGGTGCTATGTTGGCGAACGATGTCGAAGTAGAGTGGCCAGCACAGTGTTCAATGGCTCAGCAGTGGCCTACCACAGTTACGACACGTGTCTTTCCACTCCAGATTGTTCTGAGCTGCCCTTTGATAATGCCTGTCCCTTCGATTGGACGTATTCCAGCTGGAGCACTCCTGTACAGTGCCCCTACAACTGGTCTGATGTTTGCGACTGCACATACCAGGGTGCCAAGCTGCCTGCAGATCTCATTAGGCACTTTCCTTTGGAATTTCCGGGTAAGTTCAAAGACTATCGAAACATCGAGACTTTGCTGAGTTGCTTATAACTTTTGTTTGGCTTTGCTTAGCCATCATCGCGTGAGTATGTTAGAATAGCGCAGCCATTTCTGGACTCCTCAGGCAGTCTATGGTACGACCTGCGCCGCATGGGATCAGGTCCCTTTCATCCAAAGGAACCGTTTTGCAACGGCCAACTTTAACCGATAGACTCTATTCAATGCATTACTCAATGCATCTCGCATCGTTTTTCTCAACCCAGGTGCCACACACACCGCTTTCTGGACACTGTAAGCCGGGATCGAACTGGACCGACTTGGAGTACAACTGGTGCCAACTTCCTTGGTGCTATGTGGCTTGCTACTGATGATATTTCTCGGGGCTCAACATGCAATGCCGCCGGAGGGTGTGTTCCTGGAACTGAGGTGGATTCAGCGTGTCCAACAAGACTGAGGACGCAGCTCTTCCATGGGTCAAATGTATCATACTTCAGATGCCCAGCTGCAGATGAAACGGCAATAAGAGCGACATTTCACAAACAGCATGTCAGCGGACCTGCACAGTTTTCATGCATTCTGCATGGTCGTCATGCCAGCCCTGCATCTCGGATGTCCTGAGGCTACGATGCATGCGGGAATGCACCGGACTGCTATCACGACTTCGCAAACCCTCGTTGCCCATATGATCCGTATGGTACGAAGCCTCGGCCCTCAGGAGTACCAGAACTACTTGCCAAGTGCGATAACCATGTGCACAAAATGCTTACCTCTCAGGTCATACAAAATTCACAAAGGCAGTGGGTGCGAATGCGTCTATCAAGGGGATTTGCTCCTCGTACAGTAGTGAATTTCGAAAGCCATGCCCACATGCATCCATACAAAACCTGAGCAAAGATTGAAGACGCTCAAGGCTTCCGACCTACATCTTCGAGAACTTTCCTCTTCACCAGCGTGGCTCCTTGACGTAGTAAGTCTGGCACGTAAACTTGGAACAGCAGTAGACTAGCGTCATCACAACCTCGTGCTCTGATCGGTTCTGGCTAGCGCTTCACCATCTTCATACCTTCGCGGGGTAGGTGATGCCAGCTTCCTTTGTTGCTTGCCACAGGACTCTATGCCAATCTGACTCTCAGAAGCACTTGGCCCCAAGTCTAAGGCTGTGTTATTTTCCGGAAATGTCCACAAAAAGATGCCAATCTGAGGACAGCCATTGGAATTTACGGTACAACTTGTGCAGCATGGGACCAGGTACCGGAAACTCCTTTGGCAGACCACTGTCCTCGCGATGCCGCAACTCGGCACTGCTTTGGTAGCTAGGGGCTCAACAACTACAGAGCATCAGAGACGTCAAGACAAGGGCCTGTGAGATCATGTGTCATATCAATCTTGATGCCGGCTTCTCTTGGCAAAAGCAGACATGCACGCGCGCGCGCACGCGCGCAAGCTTGCTGTATACTAACTAACCCATCCACGCGCTCCCCCTGCAACCACTGACAAGTTTAAGCGCAGCTATGCACACCTGCATGGCTCATACCACGAGAGAACAATTCGCAGCTCCAATACCAGATGTGTAGAACCAGAACAAACCGTTTCAACCAGAACCTCCAGAGTTTCATCCTGTCTTGGAGCCCGAGCCCTGCTATGCTCTCTGAATGTAACAACAGTGCGCGGCCCCTCAACTCCTAGGACTCAGCATGAAGCCTTCATAGGTGGTGCAGACCGTTTGATGTGCAATCTCCTGGATCTCCTGTCGCGTAGATGTCTCATGCACACGAATCTCCGCGAAGCAATCTCAGCACGGCTACATGTTTGGACCACTACATATCCCCACGTTCAGCCTTCTCAGTACCCACCTGCTTATGCACCTTGAATGTCAAAGACAACGAACCTGCAAAAGTGAGTACAAATAAAACACGTGGCGACTTTCGCATGCTCCTCACCCGAACCTCCCCCGTCGGCATGCTTCCCGAACATTCATACTTCGTTTGCAGGCTTGCTGTTACAACAGGTACCGTGTGACGATTGGTCCCGACAGGTGTGTAGTAGTTGAGCCTAAGAATCGTCCTGGTCCCTGTTGTCATCCATCATAACTCGGTAGTTTACAGACCAGAGAGGGAGGCCCGGTCGGTCCCTTCTTAGCTGTAGAAGGCGTAGGTATGTTGAAGGCTTGTAGACGGCATGAGTCGGAAAGACCGCAAACAGAGAAGATTTTGAGGTAGCCAGTTGTGTTTCTATGTTATACACGTACGAGTGCAGCCCCGAAATCGGATGTCCAATTCCATGACAGCTTCTGTCCGCGCATCAAGAGGTGTTGAGTCATGTTGGATGGCAATACATCTCCCGATCGAAAGGCCAGACCGTCAATGAAGCACGTCAACATCATGTATTGTTTACATCCCACATAGGTGTCGAATGCACACTTCATAGCCCCTTATTCATTTCTCAACCACCAGTACCTCTTTACTTGCTACTCACGTGATATCTGTTACTTGTTTATGTACTTGCCTGCATACTCAGTGTGTATTGGTGTAGTGTTTGTGAAGCTTAACAACGACGTCATGAGTTCTAACTTCTACCCGAATACGCCGAATACGGAATGAATATTTGCTTAGCAAATGCGTTCTTATGAGCAATTGACAAGCAGCCCATTGTTATGAAAGCTTATCCGATACCTAAGTCATGTCTAAGACTCTTCACGAATGTCTAAACGTACACACGTTTGTAATCTTGAGGTTACAAATTTCACATGCTATGCGTCAGACCTTACGCAGTAGACAATGACTCGCTTGTTCGTTTTACCATAATCCCCTGCGTAGTGGAATAAACAGTACTGAACATCCCCAGATATGAAAATCTCTCGATTACTACGTCTTCGAAGTTTCATATCTTCAAGACTTTCGACCTAACTCATATTGTTGTGTCCGTTAACTTTCAAACATTTATCAATGTTGGTCAGTTCGCTGTTTTGCTAGGCTCAATGATTGAAAATTGTTTTTATTGCGGTTCTTGTGAGCATATAGTACCACAATGTCCGACCAATTGCAACATTGACTATTGGTCGGGCATTAATTCTGCTTTTGCCCATGTACTAACATCATACAGAATATAGAATACTTGTTGGTTGCGTACTCAATTTGCATATATATATATATATATAAATAGAGGTGCAGCTAAACTCGAGTTTGAGGTTTAGCTGAACCCGAATTTAAGTTTTGGCTGAACCCGAATTTTAAGGTTACGCTAAGCTCGAGCTTAGGGTTTGAGTAAACCACAAATTAAGGTTTAGTTAACCTGAAGTTGGGGCTTAGCTAAACCCCAAGTTACTGTTTAGTTCAACCCGAATCCAAGCCCGAATGTCAGCTTTAGCTAAAGCGAATTTAGGGTTTGATTGCAGAAGTCCTGATTCAAAAAGAGGGGCCTGAAAAGGAAAGTTGCCTAACTGAATTTTACATTCAGCTACTCTACAAATTTTTGCTTTAGTTAATTTAAACCTTAATATGGCCGTGTGTAAAACTTAGATTCGGGTTCAAGTATATTTCTTGACTCGGAGTACATCCACTAAGTTATCATTCGATATCAACTGCTTGTATAATCCAGAAGAAAAGTAGATAAATGCAGCCAGAACACTTTTGAGATTTTCGAGTATCAGGTATTGGCTAGCGTCGACTACTTGCACGAAACAGGGGCACTCTGCAACTTTTTTCAAGCCTTGCATTGAACACAATCTTCCCAGCTCCGATAGTTTGTCCTGAGCAGAATTTTGACGAAAGTTTGGTGTAAACCTCCAAGCCCCTGTAGGCAAGCGGCTCCTTCGAGAAACCACTGGATGTGGACATGTATTGGCAATAGAACCCCAAGCCATGCGGGCTCGTCCTTGTAGGTAGGAGCGCAAAAATACGACAACAAAAAACAAACAGATAGACACACAAAAACCAGAAGCTAATACTTTTCCAGGAGACTAGTCTCCCACAGTGTTTTTGTTTTTGGGTTACTTGGATTCTTTGGGTTTTGGGGTTGGTTGTTGAACACTTGTAGGCTCGTATCAACCAGCTAATTTGCGAGCCTATCCCTGCTTAAAAAGCACGCGGGTGTTCTTTGAAAGGCTACGTTTCTGAAACGTGCTTCCACATTCCACACGACCGAAAACAGGAATCACGCAAGCAACTGTGACATCTGACAGGAACTTGGGGGTCGACTGCATTTCCCTCTCTGTAACTTTATGGACCACAGACATCGAAAATTCTCACGAGAAGATGTTTGAAGACTAGTTTTGCCAGTATGTTTAACTGAATGTTTGGTTTCAGCCACCTGAAAAGTTCACTCTATCTGTCCATTTGTCTGTATATGTGTCTTGATCAAGTACTTATCTTCAGGGTAGACAGGCAGACATGTAGTTATACACGCACAACTTTGCATGTGGTTCTCTTGTGAGTATGTGTAGTTGCGCAACTGTATACATGCGCTCCGCACATCTGAGGACTGGTGTCACTCAGATTTCAACTGGTGCCAGCTGCCTTGGTGTTGCTCGGCTTCCTTTAAGGACTTTCTCGCTTTTCGATGCTCACGTAATCAGCATAATCAGCCACGTGCATGCTGGTTGACACTGGCCAGGCTATGTATCCTCGGAGTGCTCCAGCAAGCTACGAACACGAATCTCGGCGGCACATGTGCAGTGTGTGTGTGTGTGTGTGCGTGTGTGTGTTCTGCTTGACGGCTTGACGTTAAGAACTTGTGAGTAAGTTTGAGCCAGACTGTGGGGCACACGGTTTTGCCTGGCAGATGCACAGCATCAGCATGGCCGGGGCCGGAGTTCTAAGCTTTTCTCATCTTGTTTTTTGCTAAGACAGCCACCCTATGACCAAGATGTCCGTAGCCTTAGAAGAGCTCGGACAAAGAGCCTCTTTCCACAACCTCGGCTCACAACTCTGGAGGTCATCCGTCTCTGCTCATGGTTCCCCGAGAAGCCATCAACCGACCATCTAGCACAACCAGCACAAGCCTCCTCGAGAATCCCCTTACGAAGTCACGAACTGACATTCAGCACCTTTCCAGCGAGTTTAGTCGTGTCAGCACTATTGTGTTGGGCAGGGTCCCGCCTCTTCTGCCCAGCCCCCGGGGTTCCGGGTTGACTTGAAGGAGGATTCAAGCAGCTCATGCTAACAGACCATTATGTGGGTGTGGAAAGCAGATGAAGTTCTGCTTTGCCAGGCGTTATGTTTAATTTTCGATTGCGATGCTGTGTGACAGCGTTCAGATTACCACCTGAGGTTTGTTCGACGGATTTATTGATATGTTTTACAGTTATGACACCTGTCTATCTACACCGGATTGCATCTGGGCTGCAGCATCAGAGTCAACATGATATGTTTTGTTGTTCCTGATTCCATATCACCGAAGCTTTGCTTTGCTGAGGCTACACTGACCCTTTTGATGATCGGTGTCCTTTCGACAGCAAAGACACAGCTTGGTCGACGGCCAGTGAGTGTGAGGACACGAACAACGACGTTCGCTTTGACGGGCATCTGGATTGCACAAAGCATGCTCGCAGACAAAGTCAGCCTGCGCACAACTGTGTCGCCAATAGTGCTTATTGTGCTAGCACTGCGCGGCTTGCTCGTTTCACTTGTGTTTGCGGACTGCCCTCTCTCTAAGCAGAACTCCTCTTACTGACATCGGTCTGACGCAGGTGGACTGATGTGCTGCTGAACTGAATTAGTGTACGCTTACACCCTGCACGCCGATAGCCTTGACATAGCATGAGTTTGAAACGTTTCATTCAATCTGCTTCCAGCCCCAGCCGAGGTGTCGGTGTAAGTATCAAGGAACTGTGCTTCCCGAGGAGCTCTACACGAGTTATCCGACTCAGGCCCACTCAGGGCAACCCGTTGGATTTCCTTTGGGGCATGCAACTATGCAACTGGTGCATGCATGCAAGTAGCACCAACACCATTGCCTCACTCATGTGGTGCATGTGAAATTTCTGTGAATATATGTTAAAAATCCATGAACATGTGAGCACCTGAGTAAGGCCTCCTGAAAGAACAGGGGCTAGTTGGTGGACCTTGCTCCGCCAGGTTTGGGGTGGCTACGGGTAGGGCCGGGTTAGAGGAAGAGTGTCGGGGGCGGCAAGTGCCGGCGGCCGTATAGGAGCAAATTATCAACTTAGAGCATAAGATGTGCTCACATAAGTTTAGATGGGCTGTCTCTGCAGGCACCGGGTCAATTTATGCATCTCTCCAACATCGGTGCCTATGGGACATCGTGCGCTGTGTGGGACTACATGCCAGATATGCCCATGGCCAGCCATTGTCAGCCCGGGTCAAACTTGTCGAGCCCTGACCACAACTGGTGTCACCTCCCCTGGTGTTATGTCAGCGACGAGTGCGTCTACAAGATTCCCAGCCGCGTATTTACCGGATCAAAAGCTCATTTCAGTTATGAGATCTGCGGAGATTCTCCGGATTGCTACAGCAACTACCTGCTTGATTCCAGGTGTCCATACGATCCGCATGGCACGAACTCCTACACCTTGCACAAGGGCCATGGATGCGAATGCCTGTACTATGGTGGAGAGCTGCCACCCGATGTGTACCACAACTATCCACTGGAACAACCAGGAAGATTTGCAAACCTCACCTTCGTCAAGGTCTATGGTACAAGTTGCGCAGCCTGGGATCAAGTGCCAGAGACTCCCTTGTCGGAGTACTGTCCNGTCCCATGGGTAGTGACTGGTGCAATTCCGCAAACAACTGGTGTCAACTTCCCTGGTGCTACGTAGGTAGCAACTGTTCGAGCAGAGTCGCGAGTACAGTCTTTGCAGGTTCGGAAGCATTCCACAGCTACGACACGTGCCTGTCGACACCCGACTGCCACAGCTTTCCCTACGACTTGGCCTGCCCGTTTGACCGCATGGATAATGACTGGTCGACGCCAGCGGACTGTCCGGACAGATGGTCTGATGTGTGTGAGTGTGTATTTCAAGGTGCCACCTTGCCAGCAGAGCTGTACACGAACTTTCCCGTCGAGGAGCCGGGCATGTACGCAACTTTGCCAAACATTGCCATTTATGGAACGTCTTGTGCCGCATGGGATCAGATTCCAAGCACTCCTTTGGCGAAGCAGTGCATGATTGGCTCCAACTGGACAGATTCTGAGTTCAACTGGTGCCAGATCCCCTGGTGCTATGTCGACTCAAGCTGTGCCTCGAGGAGACAGAGCCTGGTCTTCAATGGTTCCAGCACCATCTTTTACAGCTACGACTCCTGTGGCAACGCACCGGATTGTTACAACCAGTTCGACACTGACCCCAGATGTCCGTACGATCCTTACGGCAGCCAGCACTTCGTGTTGCACAAGGGAAGGGGCTGTGACTGCCTGTACCACGGCATGGAGTTACCTCCCAGTTTGTGGCAGGACTTCCCCATGCTGGACCCCGGAAAATTCGCCAGCCTGCCGCATGTCAGTGTTTATGGGACTTCTTGTGCGGCCTGGGATCAAATCCCTGGAACACCATGGGCGCAGTATTGCCCTGCAGATGCAGACTGGTGTGATTCGCAGAACAATTGGTGCCAGCTTCCGTGGTGTTATGTGGGAGAGGAGTGCCCGACTCGCATGGGCGGCAAAGTTTTCGAAGGAGCTATGACGTATTTCAGCTATGATACATGTCTGTCAACGCCACAGTGCTATCAAGATCCATTTGATGAGGCCTGTCCTTTTGACATGACAGATTCAGGATGGTCCACTCCGGCAGCATGCGCCATGGGATGGTCAGATGTTTGTTCCTGTGCCTATCAAGGTTCATCCTTGCCAGAAGGGCTCTACCTGAACTATCCCCGGCAGGACCCAGGAAGATATGCGCACTTAGACAATGTGGCGATTTACGGCACCAGCTGCGCAAGCTGGGACATGATGCCTGACACTCCATTTGCGAGCTTCTGCCCCGCCGGATCGGATTGGTCCAGTGCCGCTTACCATTGGTGTACCCTCCCTTGGTGTTATGTCGACAGCCGATGCCCGTCTCGTCACTTCTCTTCTGTCTTCAATGGCTCTCGCACTGCTTGGTACAGCTACGACGCTTGTGGAAACACTCCGAACTGTTATGATTACTATGATACTGACGAGCGCTGTCCATACGACCCGTCGGGCACGAACTCCTACACTCTGCACAAGGGACATGGATGCGAATGCCTGTACTATGGTGGAGAGCTGCCACCCGATGTGTATCACAACTATCCACTGGAACAACCAGGAAGATTTGCAAACCTCACCTTCGTCAAGGTCTATGGTACAAGTTGCGCAGCCTGGGATCAAGTGCCAGAGACTCCCTTGTCGGAGTACTGTCCNCACAACTATCCACTGGAACAACCAGGAAGATTTGCAAACCTCACCTTCGTCAAGGTCTATGGTACAAGTTGCGCAGCCTGGGATCAAGTGCCAGAGACTCCCTTGTCGGAGTACTGTCCCATGGGTAGTGACTGGTGCAATTCCGCAAACAACTGGTGTCAACTTCCCTGGTGCTACGTAGGTAGCAACTGTTCGAGCAGAGTCGCGAGTACAGTCTTTGCAGGTTCGGAAGCANGTCCCATGGGTAGTGACTGGTGCAATTCCGCAAACAACTGGTGTCAACTTCCCTGGTGCTACGTAGGTAGCAACTGTTCGAGCAGAGTCGCGAGTACAGTCTTTGCAGGTTCGGAAGCAGCATTCCACAGCTACGACACGTGCCTGTCGACGCCCGACTGCTACAGCTATCCCTACGACTTGGCTTGCCCGTTTGACTCCAGAGATTCTGGTTGGTCAACGGATTCTGATTGTCCTGACGGGTGGTCGAACATCTGCGAGTGCAAGTATCAAGGCACCGTTCTGCCAGCGGCCATTTACATGAACTACCCTGCCCACGACCCGGGGAGATATGCAGATTTGCCCTACATAGATGTTTATGGCACGTCTTGTGCTGCATGGGACCAAGTTCCCGGGACCCCCTTCGCGCCACTCTGCCCGCCGGGGTCCGACTGGTCAACTGCTGAGTACAACTGGTGCCAGCTGCCCTGGTGCTATGTGGATCCAGAGTGCGTGACCATGCGCCCTACCAGTGTTTTCAATGGTACGTCTATGTACTACAGTTACGATGCATGTGGCAATGCTCCTGACTGCTACAACTACTTCGACGTCGAAGAGCGCTGCCCTTGGGACCCATATAACACAAAGGCATACCGCCTGCACAAAGCACATGGGTGCGAGTGCATCCATGCTGGAAAAGAGCTTCCACTCGATTTGATTCAGCAGTATCCCTTGAGCGAGCCAGGTAAGTATGCCAATCTGACTTTTATCCGAATATATGGAACGAGTTGTGGCTCGTGGGATACCTTAGCAGGTGGCCCGTGGCATGATTACTGCATTCCAGGCTCCGATTGGTGTTCTACTGACAGCAATTGGTGCCAGACCCCCTGGTGCTTTGTGGGCGGTTCGTGTGCCACCAGAATACGAAGTTCAGTGTTTGATGGGCCTGCCACTAGGTTTTACAGTTATGACACTTGTCTTTCCAGCCCAGATTGCCGCAGTAGCCCCTACGATGCATCTTGTCCCTTTGACTCGAGCGACAACGGGTGGTCAACGGCCGGACAATGCCCAGACAGCTGGTCAGATGTGTGCGATTGCATCTATCAAGGCGGCACTCTCCCAGCTGCTATCTACGACAACTTCCCATCCTTCCAGCCTGGCAGGTGGTCAACATTGGGAAACATCGCGATCTATGGCACGACGTGTGCTGCCTGGGATGTGGTGCCGCAGACACCGCTCTCCATCTTCTGTCCGACTGGAGCCGACTGGTCCTCCGAAAGTGACTGGGCTCATGTTGAATCGTTGCGTATTTCAACTGAACTCTGCATTTTCACACGAGCCAAGCAGTGTCTTCAGACAGGTGGGCCGAAGACCGTGCACAAAAGTTCAAACTGCAGAGTTGTACAGGTGTTCCATAATGCACCCAAATCGTTACTGTCTGCGGGCGGCAGATGGCAGCAAAGCAGAGCTCAGACCCATGGGGACAGATATTTGGAACTCGTGCCCTCAGCTCGCCTTTCTTTTAGTCATTTCTTATCGAACAAAGGGCCCCGGCCAGAAAATCATCAACACCACAGTAAATCACCTCCAGAAGCATTCCATGCCGATTAGGGTTCGCAGTTTTGCCCACAAGCAGTTACTTTATTTGGATGATTTGGATATGTTTTGAAAGCTATTGAACCACTTTCGGTTTGTTGCTGTATTGACTCGCGATCCAGGTTTCAACTGGTGCCAGCTGCCCTGGTGCTATGTCAGCAGCAGCTGTGTCACAAAGGTTGCCACTCGCAACTTTGAAGGAGCAGACTTGTGGTACAGCTACCACACCTGCGGGAAAACACCTGATTGTTACAACCACTTCGGTACCAGCCTCAAATGTCCATATGATCCCTATGGCACCCGAAGCTACCAGGTGCACAAGGGGGACGACTGCGCCTGCAAGTATCATGGCTTCGAGCTTCCGTTCAATGCATACACTAGGTTCCCTGTCGCAGAGCCCGGGAAGTATCAGAACATGCCACACATTGCAGTGTATGGCAGCACATGTGCAGCATGGGATCTGGTGCCTGAAACGCCCAGCTACTGCCCTGGTGGTGTGGATTGGTGCGCCAGCGAGCATAACTGGTGTCAGCTTCCCTGGTGTTTCGTTGGAGCCAACTGCAGCACTAGGATTGCCAGCTCCATTTTTCAGGGGTCGGAGGTGGCTTTCTACAGCTATGATACCTGCTTATCCGCGCCGAATTGTCGGGACGAAATCTTTGATACAAGATGCCCATATGATTCGACCGATTCAGGTTGGTCAACTCCTCAGGTATGCTCTGATGGGTGGAATGATGTATGCCAGTGCCTCTATCAGGGCGATGTTTTGCCGGAAGAGGTTTATGTGAACTACCCGACTCAGCAGCCAGGAAGATACATGAACCTATCGAGCATTTCGTTCTATGGTACAAGTTGCGCTGCTTGGGATAACGTGCCTGGAACTCCTTGGGCACACCTTTGCCCCGTTGGATCGGACTGGTCTGACGAGGAATTCAACTGGTGTCAAGTGCCTTGGTGCTATGTCAGTGATACCTGCAAGTCGCGCATTCGCAGTTCCGTCTTTGATGGCTCGGCCACTCTTTTCTACAGCTATGATGTTTGTGGTGATTCGCCAGATTGCTACAACAATTTTGCAGATCCCCGATGCCCCTTTGACCCCTCGCGGGCGCTGTCATATGCTCTGCACAAGTCCCAAGGGTGCGAGTGCTTGTACCATGGAATGGAGCTGCCGGCAGAGACTTACTTGAACTACCCTGTCGAGGATCCAGGCAAATATGCAACGCTTCTGGCAATCAAGATCTATGGAACCAGCTGTGCGGCTTGGGATCAGATGCCTGCAACGCCGTGGGCTAGCTATTGTCCGGCTAGTGCAGACTGGTGTCATTCAGATAGTAACTGGTGCCAGCTTCCATGGTGCTACGTGGGCAGCTCTTGCAACTCTAAACTGCCGGCGAATGTCTTCAACGGGTCGGGAACGATGTATTATAGCTACGACACATGCTTTTCCACTCCGAACTGCCGCCTTCCGCTGGAACCTGGATGTCCGTATGACTCGACACTGGCTCATTGGGCGACTGCCTCTGATTGCCCCAACGGGTGGTCAGACGTTTGCGACTGCATATACCAAGGCTCGACCCTACCCGAGGACTTATACCGCGAGTTCCCTGTCTCATGGCCAGGCATGCACCAGAACCATTCCAGCATCGCTTTGTATGGGACAAGCTGCGCTGCCTGGGATGTCGTCCCAGGAACCCCACTCGCTAGCACATGCATGTCTTCATCGGCAAACTACTCGGGGGACTTGAACTGGTGCCATGTTCCATGGTGTTACGTCAGCAGCTCTTGCCCCACGCAGTTACCAAGCCGCGTGTTTGACGGCTCGGGTGCTTTCTATAGCTATGACAGCTGTGGCAATGCGCCGGACTGCTACAACGACTTTCATGCCAGCAGGTGTCCCTTCGACCCATATGGGACACGGAAGTACACTCTACATAAAGGTGATGGATGTGAATGCCTTTTTCATGGCATGCACTTGCCGGTAGAGGTGTACACCATGTACCCGAGCGAAGATCCAGGACGGTACAGCAACTTAAGTCATGTTTCAGTGTATGGCACAGGTTGTGCAGCCTGGGATCAGATGCCAGGGACTCCTTGGGCTTCGGCTTGCCCCCGGGGTGTAGATTGGTGTGCTTCGACCCACAATTGGTGTCAGCTCGCCTGGTGCTTTGTGTCCAGCAGCTGCGGGACCAGGCTTCCCAGCATTCTTTTCGGTGGCTCTGCGGCGGCATTTTACAGCTACGACACGTGCCTTTCAATGCCAGACTGTCTCAACTTTCCCTATGACTCCCGCTGTCCATTCGACAGGCAGGATCTGGCGTTCTCCGCCGCAGCTGACTGCCCCTCCGGTTGGACTGACACCCCCGGTGTCCCAATCACATCTTTCGATGCCGTCCTCCTTCTGGATGACGTATGGGACTTTCGAGCATCAGCTTACCAGGAAAGTGTGGAAAGCAGCACAGGTCTCGCCAGCAGTCAGGTTCTCATGGACTCTGTGCAGTTCCGCGTCGTGATGCCATACGCCTTGCTTTGGGCTTCGGTGCAAATCGGGGATGCGGAGATGGTCGCCGCGGCAGCTGCGGCCACCAAGCTTGATCCTTCCAAGATCTCCGTGCGATCCAACAGACGTTTGTCAGCGTGGGACCTGGAACGAAGCGAACGAAGGCTCCAGAGTCTGTTCGATATGTATGCCTTGACCGACAACGCCGCCGATTTGAGCAGTATGCAGTCCAAACTTTCCAATGTAACCTTGCTTCAAGCAAGCCTGGCAGCAAGTGGGGTTGAGGTTCGCCCCCCAGCCCGCAGTGTCCAATGTTGTGCTAAAGACGCAATGCAAAAGACACGAGAATTAGCCAGCCAGCTCTAGGTCTAGGTCTTCGTTGTGCATGCTGAGGCCCGGATGGAGCCCGGAGGAAGTGCACACAAGGAGATCCTCGTTTCCACCCGGCTTTTGGCCGCCGATCCCATGGATGCCCCGGTGACATCTCCTGATCCTGCAGTCCTGTCCAGCCAGATGTCGCAACGGTTGGGCATCGTGATCACCGCGCAGATAGAGAACGAGGCCGGCACCGGTAGTTTTTCTTGGCTCACCCTCTTGGGACAAGTTTGCTGCGCATGACTGAGGCCATCAAGCTGCCACCAACTTCAACGACAGTCACGCTGTCATCTACAACCACCCTTTCATCCACGTCAACATCCAGTACCAGGACACACACCTCCTCGACAACTCTTTCCACAACCTCCATCACTGTGACAACCACTACGTTAGTCATCGATGTTCGAATCATGATCAACGAGGTGGAATACTCGAGCACAGAAATCGAAGCCTGGGCTGTTGGAATGAAGTGGCTTGGACGCATAGAAATTGTGTGCGGACAGCCTTAGGTATGCTGAACCTGTTGCGATGCATTCAGCCAAGGTTTTGCCTCCCGGACACCAGCACAATGACCTCCACCACGATGACAACCACGGGGCAGTATGTGGGAGCAGCTGAGATGCTTGTCGTGATACACCCAGCGGCTGTCTTGCATTGCAACAAGAACACACAGCACAGTTCTGGCACAGAATCCGTAACGTCGAAAGCGAGCCAATTTCTCTGGATCGGGGGCACGACGGTAGCAGAAAGGGCGGCGGTTGACACACAGCATTACGAAGTCGGGCCCTCCGATCCATTCGCCGGTCGGGTTTTAGTCTCCTTCCTCCTGTCATTCCTTATCGGCTCTGCGGCTGGGAAGTAGAGAGCAAGACGGAGCATAGCTGCAATTTGCAATTGACATTGCCGCATGCCAATCTGCCGCCTTCGCGAATTCTCTTCATAGGTCCCCCAGCCGTACCGGCTCCGCTGCCGGGGTCCGTTGAATTGAAGTGCTCACTTGTAAGAGGCGTCCATGCTCGAGCATGCGCTGATCCCTCTGGAATGGGGGACATCTGAAATCGTGCATGACAGGTATTGCTTTGTGTTGTCGTGCCCGAAAGCGATGGTCAGCATTGCAATCTTTCGTGTAAGAAGGCTGTCGGCGAAGGCAGCACAGCATCCACCAATCCTTCTCTACTCACTGTGTCTTTTTGCTGGATTTGCCTAGCCCAGCCTCTAGCTATCGACATCTCTGGTTTTGCCTTTGTCTGTCTGCCTGTCTGTGTCTCTTGTCCCTCTTTGTACCCGCCTTGGATAAAGTGTTTGTGAATACTCCTCAAACGCTCGATGTAAATTTGCATACTTAGTTTTGTCTGCATGTGTACAAATGGGAGGTCATAAGAGCGGGGAGCTCACTCATAGTTCATTCAGCAATCCATTCTTCCCTACATCAGCGATGACGATATGAGACCATGTGGAACAGCGGCTCATGTAGTCTGGTGCAGGGTCACGCTCGAGTCTCCTCAGGTGTTTTCAAGGCATGGAAGCCAGAAACACTGCCCGAGATGTTGGGTTGTGCAGAGCAAGATACGCAACCCTTTGGGAACCCACTGCCCCAGCAGCCACCAGTTTGCTGCATTTGATCTGGAAACTTTACTTTTGCAACCTGGAAGTTTGACTCAGGGTAAAAGCCTCATCGATGCATACCGAAAGAATCGCGACGTCGGTCTTTTGCAAGTACTTTTCTGGAATAGCGGCACCATTAAGGATCGGGGGTGCCGTCGTCTTCCAGCTTTGTCGGGATATCTTCCAGCAGGACTTCGTGCTGGTGATTGCTTGCATGCAGGAAAACACGAAGCAGCCCACGCACACGACTCCAGGACCCGCCCACCACTGTGGACTGCTACTGGCGAGAAGATACAGATTCGGAGTGGATCCTTTTTGGTGGCGCCGGCACATGTGCCACGACACCAAAGAAATTCGAGTGTATCTTTCTAGAGCCTCACAGTGATCGACCTGGGAAGTGGCTAAGGTGAGGCTGCCACATGCCGCTGTGCAGTTCCCCGGTGTCGTGAATTCAGAATCCAAAGATTGATTGCAATCGTGGCAGGGCGCTTCGTCGCTGCTCGCCGTTTTGTCCAAGGCCTGGAGCGCCGGGAACCATGACTATCAGCTTCGATTAAACTTGGGCGGCATCGACCACTTCACAACTGAGCACCTCGCTACGGCCGCAGGGTTACTTGGCTGATTCTGGCTGCAGAAGTTTGAAAACATGTAGTGCGGAAGTCAGAGTGCAGAACAGAACTTGGTCTCGCTCTGCTTTTGCTGGGCTGCCCATCAATCTCGGGGAGTGGTTGAGGAGAAATGCACTGCACAAAGTCCAGGTCAAGGGAGAAGGCACTTTCGCATCCTCGGGTCGTCGACCCGCTTGACAAACGGCTCGTCGCTGTTGCATTTTAAAAATCGGCTTGGACTAACCAGCAAAGCAATCGACGAAGCAATCCAACATCTTGCCACGGATGCCAGAGGGCCTTGTTTTCAGCAGGAAAGCCGAAATCACGAATGCTCCCTCGTTGAGATCTTTCGTTTGAGACGAAGCTTTGCTAGCTGCCAAATCTGGTGATATGTATACTGTATACATACAAATCATATAAATGCACGTGTTTGTGTATACATATATATATATATACATATACACATACATGTGTCTGTATGGGTTCCGGTGGAGCCTGTTACATCGATGCATCATCGTCGCAGACCGCAGTTCAGACGAGGAGTACCCCTCCGACGGGGACGGGTAGTGATTCCTTTTCCGAGTCTTCTGCTTCTTGAGCTCTCCCACAACATCGCCAAACTCGCTCCAACATAGGAACACCCTGTCAAGACCTGTAGCCACGAAGCGACGTTTGGACTTCAGTGAAAAGCGGAAGAACCTTCGGCGAGAGCATTGCCATGTTTCAGACTCGCCGTTCATCCAAATACCAAGCGGGTGGTAGGCCGTCACTGAGAGCCCTGGGATCTAGCCGAGGCCCAAGGATTGTCCCACAGCGGCTTGGTTGCAGTCTCCAGTACGCTTCCAAGACTCCACAAAAGTCCTTTCGCACATCGACGCAGGAAACTACGAGCACCACGACGACAACCACAACTACCACCACAGCTTTGGACAGCATGGGCGTGCAAGAGATGAATGGAGCAGTGACTCGGACTGCTGGGGTCAGGTTTAAGGAGAAGGAGGAGGAGGAAAGCAGCGAATGTTAGTCTAAAGTGAAGTGGCACAGTGATGCACCGCGAATGTTGCTCGGCCTGAACGCTTGGACGAGAGTCGAGTCATGTTGAGAAAGCCGTGAGCAGTGGAAGCCGCTGGCAGGTGTTCTTCCATGTCTGCAGCGACATTGAGGGCCCTGTAATCTGCAGCTGGCGGCGACGAGGCATTTGATCCCTTGAGAACTGGAACTGCCAAGATTCGGCTCGTCCAGCAAATGTGCATCGAAGCTTTGTCAGGAGAATTCTATTGGTTTCCGTTCGAAGGCTATGGCTCCTGTACCCCGGCTGAATGTTGAAGGAAGCAGGGCAATGCCATGGTCTTGTGCCCACTGAGGCTACGCTCGGAAGTGCACCTGCCCGGCCATGACAACGGACTGCTCCAAGCCATTCCTAGAATCACGTGAGGTCCCAGCCCCCACGCTGCCACTGGGGCCGAACCAGGTGTATGATTCTAAGGCAGAGCCTTGGGTACCAAGTTCGATCTCAAATGGAGTCCAGTTCGCACATGCCGCCCCATGACCTGCTTGGATAAGCTTGCTTGTCATGGGGCTGCCCTGTGGTCCTTCATCTATGAAGCCGTTTCCGCCACGGATCTCAGATTCGCCTTGGCGCAGGACATGTTCTTTAGCATGCGGGTTCCCAGCACAGTCGAGCCTCGCCTTCAAGACAGCGATGACTGTTGCTGACCATTTTGGCTAGTTGTGCTTGAAGTAGGGTGTGGGTTCGCTCTGCGTTTGGCCAAGAGTGGCATTGAGTGTGCACCAGAAAACAGTTGTCCTGTGCTTCGGACTCGGGGTTCATCGGACTTCAAGCTGCCTGCGGCGGAGTGACGTCACAGACAGAGCTCGAGCGGCTCTCCAGGGTTGATCAGTGAGTGATGATGGCTGTAACGGCGATGAAGCGTACTGCATCACGCTTCCGTGTGTTATCTAAGGAGTCAACCACCACAGAAGCTTGGCTCGCTCACTGGCGATTTTGCGAAGTTGCGGAACGGGAGCAATGCGCACGGCTGCTCCAAAACGCTGAGGTGACAAGCATTACCGGCACTTCAACAACTGCAACAATGACCACCAGCGTCACGCAGCTACCGTTCTTCGGCTGGTATTCAGAAGGATGCTGAGAAGGCCTGCGCTTGTTCGTGGGTCTGGCACGGATTCTTTGCCTCAGGAACACGACCATTGCAAAGACGGCTCATTGCATCACAGCTCGTGCTGCACCCGGGCTCTTCGGGCTGCTTCGGGCTGCATCTAGACATCGCCTGCGCTATGTCTCCCAGCATGTGCCGGCAGTTGGACAGCAGCTGGCGATCCCATAACCAAGGTTCCTGCTGCTCTGGGCAGTCTCCACGTAGACGTGTGCTGTGTTTGTTCGATGTTCTTTGACTATTTCAAGCCCTGGCTGGAATATAGGCCAGATTTTCATTAGCAAGGGCACAGAGACCTCGCAATGTGCACAAGGTCCCGACATTTTTGCTGGTAACCGTTCTCAAATTGCGACTAGCAGATGGTGGTGGTTCTGTAGGAAGTCCTGTGCCCTGGCGTGAACGCTTTTTGCATGTCCCGTAGATGTGTTCTTGGAAATCTTGGAAAAGGGTCTCCTAAACAACGGCCAAACAAAGATGAAAGAGCCGAACAGCAAACACGGTAAACCAGTGTCAACATATCCGCGCCTCCTCGCTTCTGCACCTCTCGAGTCTTGGAATTCATGAGTCGACCGTTGTAGCAACTTTCGGCATCGAATAATGCGATGTCCAGTTAATGCACGGCAGCAAAAGCACCTGCTGCAGCAGCCAAGCTGCAGCCTTCTGCTGTGGGCAAAAATGTCCCCATGCGTCGAAGGCCAGGATAATGAGTTTCACCTTGAATCCAGGGCAGTCACGTGCTTCCCGCTGCAAGAAAAAGGGATGCCTTTCGACGATGAGACTTCGGGATGCCAGCCCTGCGTATTAGGCAAAGCTCGTCCAGCAAGGGTTTACTTCCTCGAAGGTGATGTCCGGCTGCCCGGGATCCTCGTTCCCAGGCATTCATCGGGGGCTGGTCTTCTCAGCCTTTAGGTCGCTCGGAATTGGTGGGGGTTGCACCCGTCTTCGACCCCCCTCGTCTTAACTTGCGCAGCCTTGTATATAGCTGGAAAACAACAGCATTGAGTCAATGTGATGGTTTTCATCACACCGCATGTGGCAGCAAGGTGTAGTGATGGTCATACTTCTGGTTCATCAGGAGAAATTGGAGCCTTTTCTGCGGGTGTGTGTGTGTGTGTCTCAAAGCGCAAAAGCCCCTGTCGTGTTCTACACATCGTGTATTTTTGTGTCATCTTGCTGCAGAGCCCATCCCGCTCCCCCCATATACCCCTTTATGGGGCTGATCGTGGCAAGCCTGCAGTCTGCCAGAGGCAGTTGGGCTTGGTTGGCGCACAGGGCTGCGACGAGATGGAAGTCCAAGTCACCAGCTGGTGCGCCAAATCGCTGGACTGTCGCTGTGTGCATGTAGTAGCACTTCACTGTAGCAGAGAAGCAACTGACGATGATGTGCAAAGACAACGTCCCTACTGCTCTTTCTGTCTGGTGGAGGTCTAACTTGAATCCTCGCTTCTGGGCGCCTCGTGGATTTGGCTTGCGCCTCTGAGTTTTTCTCTTGCCAAGCTGCGCAGAAGCAGTACCACCCTTCAGGGAGCAAAGTGCTGTAGTTCAGATGCAGGAGTTACAGACCTCGTCTTGCCGAACACGTCAATGAAGGTGGGGGGGGCGGCAGCGAGCTGCGAATGCTTCATGCCAGACGGAGAGTTCATTCAATCATGACAAAAACTGCTGGCAGGGTGTGTATCTGCGACGCTGTGGCGAGCCTATCTTTCAGCAAGGCACGGTCCCCAGGCAAGGGCGAAAGGTTCTGGGGTACTCGGTACTCGGTACTGTTCCCAAGCCCTGAAAGTGCAGACTGTGGCGAAGTGCCAGGTCTTGCCAACCCGCTGGAGATAGACATTGACATCTCGCAGCCCGAGGGTGTTTATCCTGGCCTTTTTCTCGGGCAGAGCTTCAATGTCCATCTGCGGCACTTTCCACAGCCAGTGCCTTCCAAGGTTATCTGGTGGAATTCATGTGCGCCGTTTTTGACGAGGGTCCTGACCTCAACCACTGCCAACGTTGCCATCTTCATCCATCCTCCAGTACTTCATTCTCGAAACGGAAAGCAGATTCAAGCAGACCGGCAGACTTGGCACTTTGCAGAGGAGCCCTGGGGCCAGGTTTGCACACGAGCCAGGAAGCCTCGTTTCGTCGTGCTCGGAGCAGCGCCCGCGACGAGGGCACGACGAACGGCCTAGGCCCAGACAATAGTGCGGCTTGAAACCAACAGGAAGGAGCCGTGATGCCTGCGTGGAGCTTGAAAGAGCTTTCCAAAACTACTTGCACTGAAGAAAAGCGCCTTTTTCCAGGGATCGGTTCAAAGGTGGATCCCACCTCTCCAATCTATGTAATTAACTGTCGAGGTTCAATGTTCGTGAGACCGCCCTAAGACAAAACGTGCCGTGATGGCACACTTTTCTGCATTGCTGGATGCCTAAGGACTGGGAGCCTGGCAGGAGCCCTAGAGTATGAAGAGTTTGTGGCACATCATGTGAAAGAAAGCGAACCTGTGCCGCAGCCAGCTGAACTTCTACAACAATGAGATCTTGAAGTCGTTATCCCTTGGCCAAGGTCGACAGCCGGGATGTCCTCAAAGCATGTCATCACCAACGTGTCCACCGAGATGTTGGGCTCTCATCTGCAAACGGTCATGTTGCTGAGCATGGAAGCTTGCTTCCGAGGACATGTTTGGCAACAAGGAGCTCTGGTCTTTTCGCCGCTCTGTTCCGCGTCGTCCGGGAGGCTGGGGCACAACCTGAACTTGCTTTCTCCATTCGATACCTTGCGAGAGGAGCCGTGTGACAGGAGCCTCCAAATACAACAACACCCTTACCACCGCCGCCTGAAGTTGACGAGGGTTTGACTCTAGGAGCTTTGCTTGCCATTGCCGCGGCCTAAGCCGGCTCGTGCACCGTTCGGCAATTCTCCGTGAGCCGTTTCATGGCTTGCAAATCATGAGGTGGGAGGAGGAACTGTTCTCCTTTGTGGCTGCACGGGAGGCCTTTATGTCATGGCCGCAGCGAGATCAAGAGCTTGAGCCGAGTCTCCCAAGCGACTCAGACTCAGGCCTGGCACAAGATGAGGTCTTCAGCTCGGCATCGGACAGGTCATCTCGCATGCGTGACTGTGCTGTGTCCAGGTCTCGTGAGCCCGTGGAGCCCGAACCCGAGGAGGAGGAAGAGGCCGCCTCCGCTTCGCTGAGCTTCTATGACCTCCCATTTGCCACATGTCAACAAAGTCAGGAAGTCGTGGAGACGGAGTCTGAGTCGGAGGCTAGCGGCCAGACAGAGAATGCCAGCAACAAGCTCTTTTCTTCAGATTAATGCTTTGTTCTCCGAACAGCAGAGTGTAATCTCTTGTGTTTTGCGTTGTATGCGTTCCTTTGCATCGTAGACATGCCCGTGGCAGATTGCTGAGCTTCCTGATCCGGACTGGCCAACATGCCCGAGATTCGCTGTTTTTGCTGCTTGCAACTAGAATTGCTGACATGTGCAGCCGGGCTGCTCGAAGGACCCTGCACTGACAAAGCTGCGCTTGGCCGCTGAAGCTGGGACTCTGACCGTCATGGACTTAGTGCTGAGCGATGCTGAATGCACTGCAACTGTGCAGCCGTAGCCTTGGCATGACTAGTAAGCCATCATGCGTTCCCGGAGCGGGTGATGTGGAGCAGGCGCGTGAAATCTTGGCAAATCACTCCGGCCCCATGGGCATTCGCCAGGTTCAATGGCACTGTGTGCTTAGTGTCATCACTCGTTATCTTACAGCATGTGACGTCGCGGACAGGAACTGGTGTGGGCTTTGGACAAGGGCTACGAGAAGAAGCGGCGTGAAGCACAAGCTAAGGCCATGCCATTAGACCTTCAACCTTTCATTTTGGGCCACGCATCGGTCACGTGGCTGGCCGCAGCAAGCCAATCAACCGCATTTGTCGGCTCAAACCTGAGATGTAGAGAGACTTCTGATTGTGGTGCGTATGATGGAAGCACGGCGTCGAAGGAAACATGTAAGTATCATATACTGGAAGTATCTGGAAGTGCTCCACGCTGCAACGTCTTAACGGATTTCTAGCCTGGCGCACATCCAGCGCGCCACTCGATCGTGCTTGAAGCTCAGGGTCTGACAGATTTCTCCTGCTGGTCTGCGAGACACGTCCATGCACAGGCAGATGGCCGCTATGGAGGTTGAATGGAAAGAGTGCTTCGACCTGTACGACAAGGACCCTCTGCGTGGGCTCTGAGAGATCCTGGTCCCGTGCATGCTGGGGTTTCACATGTGATGGGTGTGACTGTCCGCAGGATTCTGACGGTAAGATAAAGGCCACGGATCACGGATTGAACATATTTGGTGTGCTTTGTAAACCCACTTGGTTGCAAGGCCACCGAGCTGGGAGACGTGTTGAGATCCTTGGGACTGGTTCTCACTCAGAAGGAAGTGCAAGAGCTCAAGGACAGTTTTCATTTCTGATCTGTGCCTGCTCCCTGTCAGTCTCAGATGTTTCTGAAAATGCCACACCCTTGGTGTCACCAGGACGAGGTTGGCAGTGACTTGGTGTCATGGGAGAAGTTCAAAGACCTGGCAGCGAAGAAACCGCGTCAGCCAGAGAAGCAGGCTCAAAATCGCACTAGAAATTGATAGGAACACCTGTTCAAATCAGTCTCGCTGCCCTGCTGCAGGCACATGCGCTGCTGCAGGCAAGGTGCTGCTGAACCAGCCGGCACTGGGCCTTGAACAGTACGCTACTGTAGGGTCAAGTGAAGTGTGCCTTCAGGCATTCCAAGCCTTTGACCAAAGTGGTTCCGGGCAAGTGGACATGAAAGAGCTGCGGCACATTGCCTGGGCCTATTAATTTTTGCAAATCCAGTCCGTTGCGCCCCCAACGAGAGGTGACGAACCTTGGTGAGAAGCTCACCACCAAGGAATTCGAGGCAACTTGCATTTCTCGCCGTCTTTTGCTGCTGGGCGTTGGCCCGTGTGCAGGAGATCTGCAAGGCTGCTGACCTGCCAGCTGCGGGAGCGCTTGATTACAAAAAGGCGAGCAAGAAACGACGAGTTGCGTCAACTGAGAGCCCTCCTTCTGAGGTGGTGGACAAGGTTACCAAGACTTGAGCAGAACAAGATCCAGAGCGGCAAATGCTTGCTTGGTTTTCAAAAGCCCAACTGCGTGCATCTGTTTGCCAGCTTATGTAATATCAAGCGTGTGCAGCGAGTGGCGGGGGGGCAGGGCGGAAGAAAAATGTTCTCGTTGAGTCGCTTCCAGGTGTTCCAAAAAGACACTGTCAAGGAAGAGCTGGCTGACCTCGCGAAGTGTCGCCGAGCATGGTTGACATCGACAGTTCTACTTCAGACGGTCCAGAGCATCTTGCCAGGTCCGATTCAGGAGACGATGCGTCTGGAGCCAGCTTTACGCCCATCCATGCAAAGGCAGTTGTCAATCGCTGTGCTTGTGGTTTTACCTCTTTCTTCGAGCGTTCGGTGTGCATGTAACCCAGATGCAGTGATTGAAGGCACCTGCCAAAAAAATGCGGCGGCTGGGAGCTCAGACCGAGACTCTGCACGCGATGTGATTGTGTTCGGTGCTGACCGGCGCGATCGTTTGCCGCTTGTCAGCTTGTTGCTTGTTCAGGCAACAATCGCCAGGGCATCGAGCTCAGCGATGATGCCTTGTTTGAGAAGTGCGCTGCCTTCACCAAGCAGCCTCCCTCAAGGCAGTCAGACCCCAGATCCTCCCGGACATCCAGGATCGGTTCTCGTTTTGATGTTCTCGGCTTGAGTTTGATGGCAGTGTCAGGGGTTCGGGGTCACGGCGGAACTCCGGGTCACGACGCCGCTCCGAGCAGTCCGGGTTGCTACCTCAGCGACCATCTCAGCTAAGATTCACAAGTCTATAGTGTCGGTGCCAGGAAGTCCAGGCAGTCGGGACAGTCCGGACCGTCCCGCACCTGGACATGAAGTGCGGCAGGCTTATGCATTTTGATTCAATGCTTCTGCATTGCCAGCCCTAAGGCACTGAGACCCACCGTTAATGCAAACCCGGAAACGGCAGTGTTTCCGTTGGTCTCACCAGCTGGAGAATCCAGCAAGGCATGCACCATGCCGTAGCAAACATGTTAATTCGTGAGCATGTACGCAAAAACATTTGGCGCACGGACTTTGACATCTGACATGCACGGAAGCTAAGCAGTTCAATCAGGAAGCACAATGATCATATGAAGCGCCGTGCTTTTCATGTCCTTACCGCTGATTGGCAATTGTGGCTCTAACCTTCCCGCAGACCAATGAGGGCCGGTGACGAGGACCACTGTGCTCTCAAGTTCCGCAAGAAGTCCATCACGAACAGTTTTTGTTGGCAGTTGCTGATATCTGATGTTCATGGCCAGGACGAGGATGAGGCTTTCAGCTACCCGGAGCTCCACTGCCGCTGCCTGGGCCTCGGTCTCCGGAATGGTGCATGGATGTTATTGGCTAGCCTGCGAGATCTAGCTTCTCAAGCCGCCAGGAGTGTGAGCAGCAGCAGCTTTGGGAAGACATAGTAATAATTTTAACACGAGCCCCACCAGCTGGGAGCTTCCGCGCCATCCGTGATTGGGTTTTACTGCGCTGCCAAAGCTGGCCGAGTTCGTGTGGGCGGAGTCTGCTTTTTGAATAGGGTTTGGGTCGGCGGCGGCGCAGCACACCGAATCCGTGTCCGTTGTCGCAGTAGGCATGCTTGTGGCTCAGGTGGCGTGGTTTGCAGTCGGGCTGCCGGGATCCTGGAAGTTTTTCCGAAGAAGTCTTCACCAAGTGTGCGAGTTCTCAGAATTTCTGCAGAATGCTGGCAGAATGGTTGGTTTCAGACAGAACCGAGTTGCAAGCAAGGGTTTTATGTGCACAATGTGTCAGTCAACGGGTGTTTCATCGTGAGCTATGTCGCTGGCAACGTTCAGCAGATTCAGCAGCAGATGACGTCAGCAGTGAGGTCAAGGCTGCAATCCAGGAGGCGGAAGACATGGTCATGGCAAGTATTGGCAAGTCATGGTAGCATGTCTCCAGACCCGACCTGTCTGCAAGAAGTAGGCTGAAAGAATTGCGGCGAAGTCAGGGACATCTGAGATGGTCGGCAACTCGGAGCTGCATCGCCATGCCGGGGCCCAAAAGAGTGCATCTTGAGGTGCAAATAGCCGAACGGGTCCTGGAAAGCCTGGCAGTGCGCCACTTCTTGCTGCCGTTTGAAGAGCAGGAACAGTCTGCATGATATCACGTGCTAGCTTTCATCTGTAGTTGAGCAGGATTGGCCTGAGTTGCTCCAAAGTGTGGCAGCCATCGGAATCCAGGCCAGAGGTTCTAAATGTAGCCGCACATCATGGCACGTCATCGCATTCCGCAGGCTCTCAACCTGCAATATGGCCGGTCAGCACAACTTGTTGGACTGAGTTCCTTGCGGACTCTGGCCGGAAACATAGAATCATTGTGTGAGCAGCTCTGAACGTGTTTCGGCAGAAGCGAGCTGGAGGCGAAATGGTTGGAGCTTCACAGGATGCAGAATGAGCGGAGGTTATGCTGCTGCACCAGTCACCAGCACATCCGGACGTGCAGGACATGGCCTAACAGCTTGGACCTGATGTCAAGTGCCGTGGCTGCACCTCGTTTCTGTAGAATGGTAGAAACTTGTACGGTGCCACGATATGCCACGCGCATACTCCTCACTGTTGGAGGAACTGGTTCTTTGCATTGGCCCCAGCTGAGCACTTTCTCCTTTGCATGGACCAGCCCATGCAGTCAAATGTCTTCGCCCGAGACGTTACGAGCCTGAGGTCGGCACCGCGCAACGGCAGGACACCTCGCCCACAAAGTCAACCCAGCACGAGGGGGCGGGCGGGATTCTCAGCTATGCAATTGAACCGGAACGCGTCGCCTGCCACGTTCAAGCAAGACAGGCTCCGGTCTTGGAAGGTACATCCATCGAAGATTTGCATGCACGAAGCTAGATCCGATGTACAGACTGGTATATCGCCAGGCATCGAAACTGACCCCAGTCCAGAGTGCAGGGGGTCTGTGGACAGAACCTCAGCTGTCAAGGTGCTTGCTTCGGCTTGATGCAGTAGGCAAAACTGCAGAACAACAGCACCTACCGTTGATTTATCAAAGCCATGACGACACTCTGCACAGAGGATCCTGCAGCTTGCGAGATGTGCATCACAACTTGGTTGGCTGACTATCCCGTGATGGCACCTTGCGGATCTGCCTTAGGCTCCAGGCACTCCTCCGTCCAGTTGCGCCATGCTTAGACCTGCCGGAATCCAAGAGCTTCGGATCCTGCAAAAATCAAGGCTTGCCTTGGTGCTTCTGGAGTTGCCCCGAAATAAGAGAACATGAGCTGGCTGCGAGAATGAAACAGGAGGGAGCCTGCATATCCAATGAGTCTTCCCAGCACCGAGGCTCTCGGCGGCATCCGGGCGAGGTCTTCGGTTTTGGAAACTTGTTTTAAAGCTGAATTTCCGAGCCCAGCATGCCCCACGCGAGGGCGCAGGTTCGAAGCCGCAGTGCTCCAGTTCGAGGTGGCTGGTCGCCCAGGAGACAAGATCGAAGTTTGAAGATCCATCGTTTGAAGTCACGTTTGGGATGTTCATTTGCAGACATCCCGACGCATTGCAATTTCAAACTGTCAGGAGCTCGCCACGGGGTGCTGCGGGGCACTCAGACCGCTCGGTAGTGATGAGTAAAGCTTTTAGTGTGTACGTAGTCACTCGGTAGGCTGCAAGTTTTGCCGCGAGCAGCTGAGTAGACTTTTCTCCTATATTCAGCACATGTTCCAGAATCCTGCTGGCAGCTCAAGGGGCACAGGCAGGCATGTTTAGCCGAGGCTCCATTGCCGTGGAGGTCAACACCAAGGGCAGCTCAAGACGAGGCCGAAAGTGTTTGAGACTTTGAGACAGTTCGAAAAGATAGCAAGCGCCAGCTGAACGATTTTCAAAGATGAGCAGTGGCTGAAAGCAAAAAGATATCAGGATATCCTGCGGCATCAACGGTGCAGTACAGACTGTGCTGGTGCTATGAGTTAAGCAGGCTACAAGTACCAGCTGCCGGCATTTCGGCATCGTGAGAGCCTGAACTGAGCATGTCATGGCAAGTGAAGGGGTGGGTGGCGTTTGCCCAGATGCCATGCGGTTGCATCTGCGGAGTGCGCAGAGAGAGGCAGACTCGACAGAGCCTTTGTTTGCTTTGTATCCAAGTGCCTAGGCACCCTCGCAGTTCTCTGCGCCTCTTCCCTCTGCGTGCCCAGCCGCACCAATTCAACCGTGAGCGGCCGAGTGCAGCAACACTTGCAGGTGATAAGAGTAATAGTAGACGTTCAGACAGCTGTTGTGCTCGTGCAAGGCTCCCCGCTCGAGAGCCGATCACGTCCCGCGAGCCAATCACCACACTTCCTCCACCCACACTTTCCGATTCAACTGCCACATTCGGAGCGGTGCTCCCCACAAGCCCACCTTTGGGGCCGGGCCGACCGGGACCGGGGCCGCACTTCACGCCCATGCCGCCCATGCCATGCACTGCGCCATGTACATCACCACTGCCACAGTCAAGTCCAGCGCCTTTGGCTCCAATGCCTCCATCGCATCCCACAAATCCAGACTTCAGCCCAAGACGTGCGCGCATGACCGGGGGTCCTATCGACGACCGGGAGCCTTTACGCCGGTGGCGGCTCAGAGAAGCACTGGCCTCGTCTCATTTTCTGGAGCTTCAACGTGTTTTGGTTTAGGGCCACGCTTGCCAAGGGAGCGGCGAGCTCCGCCAGAGAACAGCCACCTGCACAGGAGCTCATGGAGCTGCCGCATCACCTGACCTTCGGTGTTTCTACAGAAGTGCATGCGTTGCAGATAGGCACAGAGCGTCTTAAGCGAGGACGAGTGGTACCACACGCTCATGCCGCTGCCCGAGTTCAATCTATTTCTTAGCACAAGTCGCGATCCGTGCCTTCTTGCTCATCCGTTCGAGGTCTCGACTACGCCGGCTGGGAGAGGCATTGCAATGCCTGTACATGGCTGCTGCGTCTCCGTTGCCGGCTTGCTCGGCTACGGTACAGGTGGCAGCACCCGGTGGAGAAGACTGGACAGGCAAGGCACAGAGTTCATTCGTGGACAAGGGAATCAGATGATGCAGGGCCAAAGCTGTTGTGGTGCCTGAGCTTCTCAGTGCCAACAGTTTGGCACGCAAGCAGTGCGATAGACAGGGCCAGTACTTTCGTGTGGCTCACAGGCAGGGGCTGGAAAACCGAGAGTCATAAAACGATTTATTACAAGCGTGGCAAACCTCAATTGACACGACAGGCGCATGACAAGTGGGAAGTCTAAGTAGAACAGGATGTGGGCTGGCCAAGCCTTTGTCCTGGGCACACTATCGGTTGTGAGGGCAGATGTCCGGCTGACTGCAAGGACCATCGGAGCGAATAGAACGAAGCGAACCCGTGGCCTACACCCCGAGCAGGGTGCGGGAGCCTTTGGCTGCGAGGCTGCCCCACATATTCCTGGATGCATGCCTTATTGGGTGAACTGAAGCTGCCAGATCGAGCAGTCGAGATGCTCTACATGCCAAACTCAGAGAGGCTCACCAAGTCCTGCGTAGTTGTGCTTTACTCTTTGACCCTTGTGCCAGTTGGACGGGGATCGGCTTGAACTTCCCATCTCATCGCGAGCACAGTTGGGTGGTCCTGCAGCGACACCAGGTGCAGAAGGGCAGTCTTTGGTATGCGTTCTTCCGCTGAAGCGAATGGCAGTTCTCGCTGACGGGCTCTTGCGAGGCTCGTTCAATGCTGGGCCGGCCAGGTTGCTAAGTGCTTTGCCAGACCGAGCACTTCGGCGGGAGCCCTGCTAGTGCAAGACATCAGCAGACATGTCGCATCCACATGACCCTGGTGATGCAGCCTCAGCCTGTGGAGGACAGCCACTATGCTTCGTTGAACAGAGCTTCTCAAAGATCGGAGGAGCACAGCGGCCAGGGGAGAGACAGAGAGCAAGCAAGCAAGATCGGAGGGGCTAAAAGTGACAGATCAGCTCACAATCTCCGTCACGTGTCCTGCGCAGGAGCTGATCTTCTGACTGCTGCCCCTGTTGGTCGTCCTAGACCACGCTAGCATGCCAACAATTATTTTAATTCGCACTTGATTCGCAATACAAATCTTGCGAATTTTCATATGCAAATTCGTAAATGCTAAAAGAGGCTGATTATTGATTCATTTGGCGCGAAAAAGGGGTTCAGAAAGAACAACATGGAACATCATACCTTATCTATAGAAATCAGAATCTAGTTTATCTGAATTACCATTGGTTTCTATAGTAATCTTAGATACGATACTCTAAACTATCCAGTGGATTTATCAGAAATTATTATATTAGGAAAGTCTTATTTTTTCTCTACAAAACGTTGCGAGCTTCCTCGGGTTTCGGATCTGCGCACGCCGGCTGCCGGTACGAAACCACGAAAATCTCTGGATTTGGGGATCGTTGGTATGCCTGCGGTTGTCAGCCTTTAAATTAAAGGCGTGTGATAGACGTGCTGTGTGGTACGAACCCTCTAAAATCCTCGGGATTTCGAAGTTTCGTACTGCACGAAACTCTGGAAATTTCGGGTTTAGGCGTGTACTAGATGTGCTGTGTGGTACGAACCCTTCAAAATCCTCGGGATTCGAAGTTTCGTGCCGTACGAAGCTCTGGAAATTTCGGGTAAAGGCGTGTATTAGACGTGCTGTGTGGTACGAACCCTCCCAAATCCTCGGCCCCGTATCCACGTCGGAGTGGATAGGACAACATCTCCAGAACAGCTTGCATAATCTATTAGCACAAAGCACGACCGATTGTGCCTAGTCATCACCTTGTCGGCGTGAATCAGCATGCACGAATTGCGCTTTGGGCGACATCTCCAACGCAGCGGAGATGTCGAACTTGAGCTGGTGGACGGAGTCCGCTTCCAGACCTCTCGCTGCCCACCACAACCTAGGCATCAAAGCGTATTCTTCTTAAAGGCCTACCATGCCTACGCTTGTTGCACCCACCTGCTGCCCTGGGCGTACTTCTTCAAGCTTGGGTGACGATGTGCCTTGCTTGTCTCGTCAGAGACAGCCCGTGTTAGCCGGAGGCTCAGAGAGATCAAGTGCAAGTGTCGGACTGCTTTTGTGTGCAATTATCGCTCTTTTGCAACGCACCAGGTGTTGTTATTGTTGATGTTGTTCTTGTTCTTCTTATTATTGTTGGTGGTGGCGGTGATGGTGGTGTTGTTGCTGTTGGTGGCGTTGTTGCTGTTGTTGTTTTGTTATTGTTAGAGAGATGGAGAGAGAAAGCGAGAGAGAGAGGGGGAGAGAGAGAGAGAGAGCGAGCGAACGAGCGCGAGAGGAAGAGAGGGAGGGGGAGGGGGAAGGGAGGGAGAAGGAGAGGGACAGGGATAGGGACGAGAGGGAGGGAGGAGAAGAGAGAAGAAGAAGATGAGAGGAGAGGAGAAGGAAGAGAAGGAAGGAGAACAGGGAGAAAAGAAAAGAATAGAGAGGAGAGAACAGATAAGGATAAGATAAGAGCAAATAAGAGATCTATATGTTATTTAAAATCGTAGACTCCGGAAAAATTTTGGATCTTATAATCGTAGTCTGAAATTCTATATAGATTTAGATATGATAGATACTATATATGAAATATATATTATATGATAAAATATGAAAAAAATAATATATATCTGTTCTTTTCTTTTGTCGCTCTACCTAAATCTTTGTTCATTCTATCTCGTATCCGATCTATATAATTTCTATATATAATGATAATTTGTTCTTTTATTATTCAATAGAAGATTATATGAAATCGAATTTATATTATCGTTTTGGTGAATATAGATAAGTTTCTTTCTGAATATTGATGAGTGGATATATTTATTATGAAAATATTAGTAAAAAGAATTATATCTTATATTATTGAAATTTAAGTAGTTTTAAGTAATTTTTATTATCGTCGTTATTGGTATTTATTATATTTGGGGTCTACGGATTTATATATGATTATTGGAGATATAATTACTAGATGAATTAAAGTCTAACTTTCATTCTGTCGGCTCTACTCTTCGAATCTACTCTTCGAATTAAAGATAGATAAAAGTATTTGAAAGATATTTTAATAAAAATGATATTATTTAAAATTTATAATGTATAATATGAGCTACGATTTGGAGATTTTTCTATTTCTCTATTCCGATAAGACGTATTAAAAGGAAAAAAATATTTGCGCTTTTCTCGATCTGTTACGCCGGAGCTTGGGCAATCTTTAGGATCTACTTTATACGATTTATAAAGAATTCTTCTCAAGATTTGTTTGTATAATATAAGGGCAAATCATATTTAAAAAGATTTCTAGAAAGGTCACCATAAAATTATTAGCTTGGGATATTTTATAGTATTTTTGCTACGGGCTTAGGGCTTTCTAGTGTATATATAAACGAATTTCAAGAATTCGAATGTATCTTTGGAACGATCTAAATAATTATATAATTTTAGTAATGCAGCACATACTATGTAATAATAGAATATATTGAATTTTATTATCTTATTTTTGAATTAGGCCTCTGGAATTCATTTGGAGTGATTTGATTATTCTATATATAATATTTATAGATAAAATATTTCAATCATTATTTATTCTTGGGATTCTATCAGAATATTTATATAAGATATGATAAAAATATTTATAATTTCATCAAATAATAATCAGAAATCTAATTTAATTTCAGAAGAATATATGAACAATCGTTGCTATCCCAGCCCGAATTGCTATCTATATATATGCAATAATCTCTCCCCCAAATAATTTCAGAATCCCGTTATGGGCCAGTAGCCTATAAATAGCTACTCATAAAATTCATATTTTTCGGTAAACACCCCGTATTATAGCCCGCTTTTGGAACCTACCAAAAATTCAGAAATAGCAGTTGCTCCAACATAGCACAAGAATTAGTTATAAAAACCATATTGTAAAATCCTGATCATCATCACGTCGTAAGTAAGTTTAGAATTTCTAGGTTGCAAGGGTTAGGGTATAAGATTTTTTGGATTTAGGGTTTCTGTGTTAGAAATTCTGTTCTAGGATTTTTTACTCAGAATTTCCGAATTCAAGGGATTGGACGGCAAGATTTCTGATCTAGGACATCTTTGGGTGCTCGTAACAATTGTTGCAGATTCTTATTTAGAACAATCATGGGGATGAATGATCATTATAGACCTTTATTTTATTTCTATAGCTTAGCGAATTTGAAGTTTATAGATTGAAGGCTTCAAGCTTTAAGGCTTTAGGTTCGGGCTTCAGGATATCGCGCTTTCCGTCCTTTGGACCCTCGGGGTTAGGGTACCGGTGGTGTCTGNTTATCTCGTATACAATTGCATTCAGAAAATAATATATTACATATAATAATATAATAATTCTTGAATTTTCGATATTTCTGAATATGAAAAATTCAATATTTCTAAATTCAAATATTTAAGATTCCTTACTTGAAATTTCTAGAATCAGAGATTCTAATTGAAGAATTTCAGATCTATTACGAATAGAAGAATTTTTTAAATTAGGCTGCATAAATCTAAGATTTCAATATTATTTCGTCCCGGCCGTCCCCCTAAAAATATATTATTCTTTCAGAAAAAATATCTTGAATTTACTTTCTTTTAATCATTCAGATATGCTTTGAAAAAAATAAATAAGAATCGAATATGAATCAAATATGAACCTAGACACGAACCCGAATACGCAGCCAGATACGAACCCAACACGAATCAAATACGAAATGGATACGAACCCCGCACGAACCCAGACACTAATCACACACGAACCCAGACATAAACACCCAGACACGAATCCGGTCGCGAACAAGCCGCGAACCCAAACACGAACCCCTAGACACGAATCCAATCGCGAATCCGACACTAACCCAAACACGAAACGGACACCCGAATACGAACCCTGACATGCGACTAATACTTAGTTTCATTCAGTAAGCACAATATTAGAGCCTCCACCAAAAACCTGTAGAATTTATTATCGCGAGAATATCGTCCTAAAGCTACCAAATTCGGAAGATTTTAAAACCATGAGATATCCTAAAGTTGCCAAAATCTTCGAAATTTTAGTCCCGTGAGATATGCGCTCGCGACATTAAAATTTCCAGGAATTTAGTCATGAAAGACGACCATGCAAGAAACGCGGAAAAGAACCAAATAACAAAGGAGCAAAAATACGCGCAGAATCACGGACGAGAGCAGCACCACGTCGTTTTATTAGAATTATTAATATATATTTCCAAATATATATATATATATTTATTATTATTAATATTCACAATAAAACATTGAAAAAGATTTCTATATATTATTTATTTAATCGTGAATCTTTTGAAAGATTAATAAGCAAAACATATGAAGTACCGATATTCAATTATATATGTATATATATATATAGATCTAACTTGATATAACTATATCGATATCCATATATATATATACAGTTCTGAGAAGATTTTCAATCAAGACTCTTAGGTTTTCGGCTGAAAGAATTTTCATAACAGTTTAAGATATGAAGTTTATACGATTCAAGAAATATCTTTTGTTTGTTTCAATGTTTCAAAATAAAAGTACAAAATTATATAAAGATTCGTTTGAATTTCGAACAAAGTAGTGTTCAATTGAAAAGAGAATATCATATATATATATATAACTATTCGATTTGTGCGTCATGAATCTAAAAACTCTGAACTCTTTCAGCATACGAGTGATTCATTCGCTGCGCAAGATTGCGAGCTCTTTTCAGATCACCTCAGAACTTGCGCCCGTCGATTTTGTTCCTCAGAATACGATATAACACGACAACAAATGATAGTTGTACCCGGTTAACCAATCAGATCCGCAATACAACACTTAATTTGGAAGCAGCATCGGCTTGTAGTCTCTAACCTCGGTAAGGCACCAAGGCTGGGAGGTACGACTCCAAAGCCAGAAAGGCAGGCTCACCAAACACTAAACGCCGCAGAGTGGCAAGAGGGGCAGTGTTCTGCCTCAAACCTCCACATCGGAAGCACTTCTCGTTGCGAGGGAAATTTCTTTCCCCACACCTGAGCAAAGGTGGATCTGAGAAAGGTGCGCTGACTCCAATAGAGCCATCAGCCATTCGGATTCTGGGACACGGGCGGCTCCCCGTTTGCTTTCGACCGCAGGCAGATCCAGTCTTTGCTTTGATCTTCGCCCTCCTGGTAATTTGTGCATATGCTTGTCGCGTGCATTGGCCAGCACACCGTTGCGCCCCTGCGTCCTTGTATTTCGCCTTGCGTCCATCTTTGTACACCTGCACTTGGCAAAATTGGGTGGACATGGCTGGCAGACACCACCAGGCAAAAGACATGCTTCGTACCGAGACGATGGTAGAACTCCTACCCTTCATGCACGAATTGTGAGAAAGCGCGCTCGCATCTTCATGTTAAACGCAGGTTGCGATTTCTGCCCGAAACGGCATCTCAGTGAGCTTTCTGAATCCTTGTATTGTCCCACCGAATCTGAAGCCCAAATCTGCCACCCGCGCTTTCACGAAGATCACAATGCCAAGAGCTGTGACAACCAAAGAACCTGACATCTCGATGCCACGCCTCCTCGTCATCTTTCCGTTCGATGAAAGAGAAGGCCCCGCAGGTCAGGCCTAGGGCCTCAGCTGAGACCCATCGGTACTGGAGTGCAACATGTTGGGAGCTGTGCTCGCTGGATCCTAGAATCTGGATTTCGAGGATCAAGTTCCTGCACGGCTTGGCGCGCCGTCTCAGCTGGAATCGAGATGTCTCACCGCAAGGCGAGCCTTGCTAGACGAAGAGAAGTCCATGTCCATCACCTCTGCTTGGAATCAGCAGTCTAGAAATCTAGAGACCCGAGACAAATCTCCAGCATGCACGCAGCATTGGCCGGGCAACGAATGGAAGGCTGCTTGAGCTTGAGGAATCACTGCTTGAATCGCTCCTTAGTCAGCTTGGCAACACTGCTCACGTTCCAGGAGAAACCAAACATAATGTCGCAACTGCAAACCCAAGATGCTTGATTGCTTTGCTGCTTTTGCCGTCCTTCCTCTTTTGAACGAGCTTTTGCATTTTCTTCCTGCAGATCCGCGGACCGGCTACATTAGGCCACTCTGCAGACATCGTGGCGGAGATGATTGCCGCTAAGTTAAGCCGACGGTTCAGCTTCTTTGCAGCTTTCTTGGCTTTTTTGGCCTGGCGGCAGCAAGAAAAGACTTAGAAGGCAAGGATGTCTTGGTCCTGTGGTGCTTGGTGATGCCAAGACGAACTATAGCTGTCCGTAGACCGGAAACAACTACCAGTAGCTGCAGTGTGCATATCTGGCCCCTTTGATTCATGTCTAATCTGAATTAACTGTCTCTCGTGGCATGTCGCAAAAAAGCCTCCTTCTTTGCTTTCTTTTTGATTTTCCTGCTATGCACGAAAAGCCTGTTGTACTGTAGGTTTCAAGGTTCACCACAGCTGTGCCGTCTAAGTGAGTCAAGCTTCTTCAACTTCTTGGCATCTTTCCTGTCTCCTCCATCCTCGACATGGCAATGGGTCTCCAAGCCAGAACAGAAGCTTCAGCAGGGCCATCAAAAGCAGCAGAAGCGGTCTGTGGGCATGGCCTCAGGGCTTCCGTCGCACAGCTGAGGCGATCTTCCTGCACTTCCCATCACAACTCAGATTTGCTCCAGCAAGATCGACGCACTTCTGACAGACGGTCCGGAAACGAGTGCGCATGCAGGGCCTCTCTTGGAACTCATGCTGGACAGAGCACTTCGAGCTCCTGCACCAAGCTCCGTGGCAAAGACACTGCAGCAGTTGAGGAGTCAGCGTTTGTTTGCCTCTTTGTCTTTTGGGGCGAAGTACATTACCTGATTACCTTGCTGTCCTCACATCGCCTGCGGCTGCACACTGCCTCGGCCATGAACGGTCCGCGGAAACTGTTGGCACAAAACTGGCATTTGGTGGCTCATGATGTGTGCTCGAACCGATGGATCTGCAACATAATTGCTTAAGATGTATGGCGTGCCTCGCGAGAATCTGCAGCACTGTAGGATCCAGCTGACTCTAGCTGCTGGTTGCAGAATTTTCTCCTACCGATGAGTCCCATGCTTTGTGCTTATGGCGTCACGAAATTGCATGAAACGTGTTCGTCCGTCTGGACCAGAGTCAAAGAGCAAGCATACCTGAGACGAGGCATGGCCCATCCGGCTAAAGGTCTCCAGAGAAGTGAACATGTATATTGGCGGCACCGGAAGCTGACGCTGTCTGTTGAGTGGGGAGGCTCTGTTTTTTGCCCATGGCTGTAGATGTCGGCGTGTCACCATGGAAACAACAAATAGCACCGGGCGGAAGGTACCACTTCTCAGCCCTCCACACGAAACACGAGGAGCTCAACCCAAAACATGTTTCTGCTACTGATGAGCATTTGCGTAGAACCCATCTTGTCACAACATAAAGACTCACCCACTGCAAGGTGCTCGTCGTTATTTCAATACTCTTGTACATGCGGCGCTTGCCCGGGGGCTAGCGGTGCACGTGCAAGTTTCGCCAATGAAGCCCTCGAACTTTCAAGTTCGGCTGTGACCATACTCGACCATTGCCTGCTATAATGGTTCGGGTGATAGTAGCCATAGAGTTGCTTTCGAGGCATATGTTCATATCTCGAGGCCCTCTGACGAGGTAGATATGTCTGCGGCGTAGCCACGACCTGAGCCGCTCGGCTGGGTTGCTGTTGCCCAGGGAATCTGAACTGGGGTTCTGTCATGCTCGGACCAGCGTTGCCATTCCTGGCACGCCACAGGCCAAGAAGAAGCTTTCAGATTCATGAAGACTGTTCTTGTCGTCACGGTCGCTTGGACGTCCCCCGGTAGGAGTGAATGGTCGCTCCACAGCAGGAAACAGCATTCTCATCCGGTACAAAGCTATAAGCTTCCCTAAGCAGGTTGAATTAGTGGCAATCTGTGAGCGATTCTGTCAGCAGCTAAGCTTGTACGTAGATCTACAGCTTGGCAGGCTTGCCTTATCCTGGATTGCTGAGCACACGACCTGCAACCTCTGCCGATGATCTGACGCAAAAAATGCAACAGGTTCTGGCAGGCTAAGGCAAGATAAAGCCATCCTCTCCGAGAAACGAGCTGTACAAGAGGCTATTCAGATGCGCATGGGTTCAAGCTGCAGCAAGACTGCATGTGTCCTAGCCGCTCCCTCAGACTTTCAGGGCTGATCATCTGCTGCCTGACTTGACCCCACTGAGTTGTAGCCTCGACCCGTCAGCTCCAACTTCACCGTAGTAGCAAACAGCGACGTTGAAAGGCGGAAGAAATCTCTCCATATACAGCGCAACATTCCAAACAATGACATGGAAAGATACGGTGAAGTCTTCCCTCAGGAAGCACCGAAGCACCCAGCCTGACAAGCCAGTTTTAGATAGTCGAAGACAGCATGCATGGAACGGGGTTGTCGGCGCAGCAATTGGAGGTCGTGGCACGAACACACTCGTGCCTATGAACGCTGGGTAAAATGGCCATCGGAGAGGCATGGCCTTGATAACACGTGTTGCAGTAACATCTTCCTGCGCACCTGAAGGTGAGAAAAAGCCAAGCGGCACAGATCCAGAACGAAGCACGTGGATATTCGGAACCTCAATGATGATTACGTGCGCTATCTATCTGGCTCGGGGCCACGTCAACCTCTACTTGACACTGACTGTGTTACGTGTACGTGGCGAGCAACCTTGCACGTCTCTGGGGCTTCAAAGGACTTTCAAGTCTTTCGCTCCAAGGCCACGCGGGTCCTTTCGTCCCAGCGGGTGGCTGCAGCCTAGAACTGTGTTGTGGCATCAAACAGCATGTCCTCATACACCGTGAAGCTCACCTTTGCACCAGCTACCTGAAGCAGGACACGATTGAAGGGAGCACGCCCTTGTGCTAGAATCCTTGGAGCCCTGCCAGTCCATCCTCCGGAGCGTCGGACTTCCCCACCTTGTGCTCAAGCAGCAGATGCAGCCACACAGGCAGACTTGGCTGGTTTGACACACAGCCGCTACCCGTCTGTCGTATGCTGCAATCGAAGGGCAAATATTTTGCCCTCGCGACGAGATGCAGCCTTGTGGTCGAGTTCGACGTCTGCCTTAATCCAGCCGTGCGACTCCTGCCAGGCTTAGATTTCTAAAAGTCCCTGGCTTGAAGCACCAACGGCCCCACATGCAGATCCTCCTGGAAAACTAACGCGATTCTGCCATCACACTGTCCTTCCATTCAATGACTTCACCAGTGATGGACTCCGTTAGAACGTCTTTGCGCGGAAGTTCACCTGCACTTAAAGGGGCTGGCCCTCTCAAATGGCAAAGGCTTGGAAAGTGCAAACCTGCCTGGTGCATAGCCCTGGCCCTAATTCGCCCACAGACCCTCCGCATCCCTCCGCTCACACACTTGGACCAGCCAATTGGACACGAGTCGCAAGCTAAGTGCGGCACATGGCGGCACGATACGGCGTGCACACAACAGCACTGTGCACAGTGCCCGTTCCCCGCGTAACGTCCCGCGGTTCGTGCAATTTTCAAACAGACCATTGAGAAAAAGGAATAACGTCCATGCCACCAGTGCAGTCATTTCTTGTGGAATCCTCCCCCGGTCATTCCACGACTCAGATTCACACAGGATTGGACAAAGACGATGCTGATTGCAAGTGAGGTGCTCGAGGGCATGCCCCACCTTAGCTGCATCCGTTTATGCCTACGGCTTGGTACATTTGTCACCAGCTGCCGGCAAGGCTCATCCATCCCCACTGCCAGGGATCCCACATAAAGCCCTTGCCCTTGCCCTGGCAACGACTGACCAGTAGTCCATCAGGCAGCGGATTTGACAATCTGGAGGCGAGCCTTGCCGCCTTTGCCAAAGCCTTTCGGCTTGTCAGCTTCTTCCATGAGTTCCTTGTCCTGCTTGATCGATTCCAGCGCAATCTCTGCAGCACTTTGCTCTGCCTGAATCAAGTCGTTTCCAAGACCGTCTCATAGGGCACTCCGCATCAACCACACCAAAAGCAAAGGTCTGTCAGCCCATCAGCTGTTCGCAATCGAGGGGCCTTCTGCTTCGTAGTGCAGACCTCCGAGAAAGGCGAATCATTCAATTGGTGTGCTAGCAGTGATGGCGTCCTATCGTAGCTGAGACGCATGTCCGGCCCACATTCGCTCGCTCCACTCCCCCGGCAGCGCAGAAAGCTTGACCGTGGCCTGCTTTCTGCCCAGTTTAAGGCAGCTTTCGGATGATCTCATCCCAGAAGCTGTATGATTAAGTCTTAGGTGTGACTTTGGTAAAGTGCACCAGCATCGAGCTCGAGTCCTGATGCCCACCGCCATTGTAGGTCTTCGTCTCGTACACCGTCTCGCCCTGCATATCTTCTACTGACAGGCTGACGGGCTCTGACAAGCCATTGGAGCCGCGAGCTGAACGCTGCACGCGTGCACGCCGTCCTTCTGGAGATAGCGCTTCGCGATTTTCATGACCAAGGCCTAAGCCAGAAATGATCTATCTCGCACCGCCTGAACTTAAAATCCACATCTGTGTACATGCGAGGCAGCCACATTCAACAGCGTTTTTGGAGTGATTGCTGGATTGCCCTCAGCTTCTTGCTTGGCCTCCCGGTGCAAAGGCAGCAAGTCTTGGTGTGGGGCAGACCTGTGCGGGGCCTTGCGCTCAGCAATCTCTTCCGGAGTTCGGGGCTTCCTCTTCTTGTCCTCTCACACAAGAGCAAGCATGCATGCCTGCAACAAACCTTGGGAACACTCCCTGCCCCTTCTTTTGTTGAGACATGCCAGCAGGCCAGTCCCTCTGCACGGGCGGCTTCAACACAGCCATCTGTGACGAGAAAGCCATGACAGCCTGCTCCGCAGCAGACCTCACAGTCGCGAGTGCCCGGCGATGAGTTCTCGCACATGAATCAACCAGATGAGGCCAAGCAAGCACATTGAGACGGTTCGGTCTCCAGCTTTTCTGCATCCTTTTGATTGATGCACAAATGTCCAGCATACTCCTGGCCCTGGCATAGGCCACACATCAGAGCAACAGAGCACCCTGCTTCCGCTCGTCTCCCTGCCTGAATGCAATCGAGTTTAACGATCGCTTGGTACCTCGGAATCTTAGGCTTCTTGCAGGGCACCGGCCTTGAATGTTGGATGTTACCAGCAGTAATTTCTTCGCAACTTGCAAATCGCACAGGACAAGTCTTCAGTTCAATCAACGCACGGAAGTTCAGCTACCAGGCAGATGCGGCCAATACAAAGATGCAGCTGGAGTGCTGATTTCCAAACCTGAAGTCGAGCACGACGCCAGGGAAAGGCTAGGCGTGTGTGGATTCACATGACTTTGCTTGTATGTTGCGCCCAGTAGCTTGTTGGTTGTGTAGGATATATCACCTCCGACATCAAGCACAGAAAACTTGACCGATTGCCATGCAACCGGTGAAGCGGGATAAACATGGGTGCGACCAGGACACTCTTCGTTACAGGTCGCTGGCAGTACCTCTGACAGAAGTGATTCCTGAGATGCAGCTGGGTGAAGTCGGGAAAGCTGCAAAGGCTTCTCAAAGTCTCAAGACCCCTTGTAACTTGTATCCTTGCGGAAATAGAATGGATTCTTGGACTCAGCCGAGCTGCAGCTGAGTCTTCGGGTCCTTGGACATCGCCTGTCCAGGGGCTGGCGCAGTCGCCATCCTCAGAGGCGATGCAACGTTTTCGACTGAAGTCTTGGAAATTTCTGCACCTTGCGGGGCGCCGGCTTTCAGCGCCCCTTTGCACGGCAGAGGCCACTCAGAGCTTCAGAAAGACAGAGCCAAAGCAAGGCTGCAAACAACAAATACATGATACATGACATGCGCGACATGTCTGCCGTGGAATGAGGAAAGATGCACACCTTGCCTCGGGTTTTGGGTTAGGAAGGTTAGTTGTAACTTTTTTTGTCTTAGATGTGACTTTTTTGCTTTTCGTATAAAAACTTCTTAATTGTAACTTCTTCTCCTCTTCAAAACCAACGAATCTCTGCAGAGGGCAGCAAAACAGGCTTCTTAGTTGTGACTTTTTGTTGGCCTCTACTTCGGAGCCTGCCATGCTCAAACCCAAGGCAGCTGCCGGGATTTCTCCTTAGGGTTTTCCTCTTTACGAGCAGCTTCGTGCTGGGTATACTCCTCAAAATTTTCGTTTTCGGCCAACGGTTCCTGCTGGCTTTACTCCTTANAAGGCAGCTGCCGGGATTTCTCCTTAGGGTTTTCCTCTTTACGAGCAGCTTCGTGCTGGGTATACTCCTCAAAATTTTCGTTTTCGGCCAACGGTTCCTGCTGGCTTTACTCCTTAGGGCTTGTCGTCTTTGGTAGAAGCTTCGTGCTGGGTCTACTTCTTAGGGTTTTTGTCTTGGGCCAAATGTTCGTGCTGGGTTTACTCCTCAGGGTTGTCGTCTTCGGCCTCGGCCAAAGGTTTCTG
>BGNK01002546.1:58455-97557 GCA_003297005.1 Symbiodinium sp. clade A Y106 | reverse complement strand
GTCTATTTAGAAGCTGCGCTTTTCTACTTTAATTACGGTTCAAGACATATAAACCTATTGGAAACACAGTAAAGCAGCTTCTAAATAGACCCAGTTTTGTTCACACACACCCCCCCCCCAAAGCCCCAAACCCTGAGGCTTCCAAGGCCCAGGTGCACGAAGGCGATCGCGACCAACTCTGTTAGCGAGGCAAAGGACACCACGGTATCCAGATAGTTCCTGGTTGTCGGTGGAAGGGTTTTAGGGGATCTATAAGGGTTCCTTTGAAGGGATCTATAAGGGCTCCTTCAAGCGATCTATGATAGTTCCTTTTGTCGGTTTAGGGTTTAGGGGTTTAGGGATTTTGGGTTTCGGGTTTAGGGCCAGGTTTGGGCGCACCTTGAGGTTTACGGGGGGCCTGAAGGTTCAGCGTTGAGGGTTCTGGTTTCAGGGCTTGGGTATCCAAGAAGTTGTTAAGTTAGGGGCTTAGTGTTCAAGGTTTCCAGGAAGAGGCACTTGGCATTTAAATTTAGGTGTGATACTAATACCCCGTATGGTTTATGGAGTACAGGCTGGGGCCCTCAATCCTGAACCTTCATCCTCCTAGTAGAATATGTCAGAGATGAGTGGATAATTGGAAGTGTGCAATCCCGATACTAATAGCTCCACAATGCTCCAAAAAACATTGATGTCCCAAAAACATATTCTAGTTATTGAGGCTCGTTTACATTGGAGCTGTCTCGCAGTCACACCCTGCAGAAGAGGCCCTTGCACTGTCGGCTCTTCCGACCCTCTGCATCCCCACATCCTTGCCTCGCATGCTACTGCTGGTTTGACACTGCAATACCTGGTTTTAGCACCCTGGCCAACAGGAGGCAGCACGAATTCCGGAATTATGGTGGATCATGCAGAATGTTCCACCAGCTGTAATACCCTCATGCTTGGTGGTATGTCAGCGGCTTCGTTCGGTATTTCGTGAAAGTTATTTCGACTGCCATTATTAACTAGGTTCCTGAGCAGCCACTTTATAATAAGGACACCCTTTTTCCTACTATTCGGTCTTAGTAAGGGGACCTTAAAATACAAGGGCAAAAGGATACTATGCAGGAACCTAGTAGACCTTAAACCCCTAAAGTACCTATAGATCCTCAAAAGGATCCCTTATAGAACCCCTAAAGGAACCCTTTAACAAGGAACCTAGTTAAGCCGTCTCCAGGAGGAGCCCGCACCTGCTTGCCCCAATCTTTTTCAATGCAGCCCAGTATGTACTGAAATCCTACACCCTCCCCTGAACCCTAGAACCCTAAACAGCCCCTACACCCTGAGCCCTAACCCTCCTACACCCCTAAACCCTAAACCTAAACCCCCCTAAGCCCTCAACGCCAAGTGAGCCGTGAACTCTGTGCGGACAAGAGCACATGCAGATCTTGAAGAACTTGGCCCTCATGATGCTGACGCGGATCACCACATCCAAGCAAAATAAGGATGTGAAGAAGACGTCGCCGACACGGAAGTAGATGGCACCTAGGATGTATTATGTAATGCAACACGAAATAATGTCAATGATGTGATACAATGTAACATAATGAGACCCCGGCTTTCAGTTCGGACCTATGGGCTCTGCCTCTGTCGGAAGCTGTCGGTGAAATTCAGGCAAACAACGACTTCAATCCGAAACATCGTGCTTCCGATAAGCCCCAAAACTAACGTTTACCTAGACCTACCAAAACCTACTTTTTTGTAGGTTCTTATTATAAACCCTAGTATGAATTTTAGAGGGACCCTGAAAAAAAGGTAGGTTTTGGAGGGTTAAGGTATAACATCCTGAACCATGAATCCCCTAATACACCCCAGAGCCTCCCATAGCAACTGCAAAACCTCGTGAGGGCTTCTACCTTGAACTACCAAACCCTACTTTTTGGTAGGTTCCAGAGCAGGATTTCCTACTTTTTCCTATTTTTCCTAGGAAAAATAAGAAAAAATAGGAAAAAAGTAGGAAAAAAGTAGGAAAATAGGAAAAACCTAGGAATTCCCCAATATGGAATTTATAGGGACCCTACAAAAAAGTAGGTTTTGGTAGGCTGAGGTAGGGTATCTTGGGACTTTCTCGCTCCATTGTAGTTCCTTTTTTTGGTTAACCAGTTTTATGGTTAGGATCCTATGATAAAGATTTTGGTTAACGAAAAAAAGGAACTACAATGGAGACTATAGGTAGGGTTTAAACCCGAATCTGCAAACCCTATAATTCGCAAATCCAAATACGCAAACCCTAATCAGCACCTAATCCACAAGCCTTAATCCGCAAACCTCAATGCCACAAACCCGAACTTGCAACCCCAATACGCAAACTCTAAACACACAAACCCTCCTGATCCGAAACGCCTTATAATACGCAAACCCTAACACGCAAACCCGAATCCGTCACAAGCCTTCATCCGCAAACCCTGATACGCAAACCCAGTCGGCAAACCTTAATCCGCAAATCCTAATTTGCAAACCCGAATCCGAAAACCCGAATACGCAAACCCAAATCCGCAGATCCTAACTGGCAAACTTCGCAAATCCCAAAAAGCGAAGCCAATTCAGCAAAGCCCTCATCCGCAAACCCAAAGCCACCCAAATCCGCATATCCTAACACGCAAACCCTCATCTGCGAACGAGAATACGTAAACCCTAAAACACAAACCTTGACATGCAAACCCTGATGCGCAAATCCTAATCCGCAAACCTTAATCAGCAGGTCTGAACACACAAACCCTGATCCGCAAACCCAAATCCGCAAACCCGAATCTGTAAGCCCCAATCCGCAGATCCTGCCTCGAAACCCTAATCCACAAAACCACACCCAGGGGTGCAACTTGTCATGTGCTTTGGCTCAGGGTGCGATTTGTATTGTGCGTTGCCTTGGGCATTGTGTAAAAACCACAGAACCAGTGGTTGCGGGTCTAGGGGTTAGGGCTTTTGGCTTGCATCGAACAACCCTCTATTCCGACCCCGACCCCTATATTCAAGGAATGCACACTTCAGGCGAAACAAGTGAGAGTTTCCGAAAATAGGGGACCTAATATAGTACCCTAAATAGTAGGATCCTTATCATAAGGACCCCAAAATAAGGTAGGTACCCCTAATTTTCGGAAACTCCCAAGTGAGAAAGGTGTGTATGACAACTCATGAGATGAACGAACCAAGCTTGCGAACACTATAGTAGAAGCCAGAAAGTTGGAACATGGCTTTAGGAGGATTAGTGCTAGGATCCCCTATACTTTACCTTAAGGGCATGAGGATAGTCATGTTCCAACTTTCTGGCTTAACACTACAGTAAACCCCATAAAGTTGGGAACCGGATTAAGGCCAAATAGTGCTGGGATTCCTTATACATTACTCTTAAGGATTGAGGCTATTGGGTTTCCAACTTTTGGGCTTCTACTGTATGCTGAATGGAGGAGACCGTTTGTCAAGTGTTTGCTGAGAGATCTCCGCAGCAGCGGGGCATCTTCGATAGATTTTCTTAGGTGCAGCACAGAAGCTTATGGGGGATACTTGGAGGATCATGGGACTTAGTAAGTATGGCTACAAAGTCTAAAGTCATAAGTACCTTAATTGGGGTTATAAGTAAGTATAAGCATAGCTACCCTAATAATAGCCGTAATTACTAAGTCCCATGATCCTTTAAGTATGGGGGGATACTGCAGAAAGGCATTTGGGGAAATCTTCTCAAGACCGCTGTTCAGGGTTTAGGGTTACAGGTTTAGGGTCAAGGGTTTAGGACTTTGGGGTTGTATGCTCTTGGAGAGGATGCATTGAGGCTGGCTCCCTGGCGGAGAACGCTGCTTGCCCCCCACACAGATCATTACAAGGCGGATGCTGATGCTAAGGCCTGTCAAGAAAGAGGGATCCACAGCCAAGGTATTTAGGCTACGCTCTGACTTTGAGGGTTGTGGGGCGGACTCCTTGAGGTGAGGAGCGAGTCGGAAACCATTCTTCATCCGCCGGGGGGTACAAGCCCAGCTCCGTGCCGACGATGGAACCCTGGATGCCGGAGAGGTTAAGGGTGCAGGCTGGGTTTTAGGATTCGGGTTCAGGGATTTGGGGTTTTGGGGCGTATGAAATTTGCAGATGAAGGCTGGGGGTTCGATATAATTAAGGGCTTTGTATTCGAGTATAGGCTTTGAGGGCATTAAAGATTACCGTTTCGTCTTTGTCGGCGAAAGTTTAGGGTTGAGGCTTTGAAGGACCCTTCAGCAAACAAAGGCGCAGGAAGTCTAGGGTGCAGGCGTTGAGTTCAAGAATCCTACACCCTAAACCCTGCTTCGGAGGGGCAAATTTTGTGGATGACTGTGCAGCGCTACGTTTGCCAGAATTCTCTAAAGTGTAGGATTAATCAAAGTTAGGGTGTGGGCTTTTAGGTTCAAGGTTAGGCGTTGGAAATTTGCGGTTGGGGTGATATGGTTGGTAGCTCGTTAGTTGAGTTTAGGGCCAACCATAGCTGCTAAGGTTTAGGGCTTAGGGTTTAGGGTTTAGTGACAAGGATGCTTTGGGGAAGACCGCTTAACTAGCCGAGCTCGGGCAATAAGTGTGCGGGACAAGGTTGTCCTCTTGAAGAAAACAGAGACCGACCCTTAACCCAAAACAACTCCATAAACCGCAAGCGCTGAACCCTAAACCCTAAACCCTGTCCATTCAATACGAACCCTAAACCCTAAACCCTGTCCATTCAATACGAACTTAGCTTTAGGGCTTAGGGTTTCAGACGTAGCGACTAAGGCTCATATACGGCTTAGAAGGTTTAGAGTTCAGGGCTGACAGTAATAAGGTTGATGATATAAATCCTGCATTACCTTAATGACCCTAAACTATGGGAATTATGGCACCTTCCTTATTATGAGTAATGCATTATTTATATCATCAACCCCTAAACCCCTAAACCCTAAACCCCCTAAAGCCTAAACACAAAACCCTGAGGTTATAAGGTCGGCCTCCACCTGCAGCTCGAAGGCCATCCACAAGACGTTGAAGCAGAGGAGGCAAGTGATCAGCATCTCAAAACGTGGGGACTGCAAAAATGCCTCAGCGAGGGGTTCTGGATTCTGTCGGGCCTAAACCCTAAACCCTGAACCCTGAACACTAAACCCCAAAACCCTAAACACTAATATAGGGGCCTTAATAATTAGAATAGGGTTTTGGGGTATATTATACTATAATCATAATAAGGAACCACCAAAATAGTATTGGTAATTATTTAAGCCGCTGTAGTAAAAGGCCGTGCAGAGTCCGACAGTCTCGAACCGAATCGATGCCACTTCGGGTTTAAAGCCTACCTTAACCTACCAACACCTAGCTTTTTGGTAGGGTCCCCACAAATTCCATATATGTGTAGGGTCCCTATGAATTCCATATTCTTGTAGGGTCCCTATGAATTCCAATTTTTGTAGGGTCCCTAAGAATTCCATTTTGTTGTGGGTACCTGTGAATTCCGTATTTTTGTGGGGTACCTATAAATTCCAAATTAGGGTTTGTAATGAGAACCCACAAAAACCGAGGGGTTTGGTAGGTTAAGGTAACCGTCCAAAGTGCGAATTGCCCGCATTAAATCGAACCTTTGAGACACGAGCTGCCATGAAAGGAGCCGCTGTGGTTCGATGGATTTGGGGTTAAGATGGGTTCCGGTTAGCGTTTGGTTTGAATGTTGCCGGGGTCTCCGCTAGCGTTCTAAAATCTTCGTAGAGATATCAGCATTTCCGGTAAAACCGCTTGCAAGTAACTATCGACGAATTTATCCCGAAGCGTGAACAGCTAAATGACCGGAACCGCCTTCGACATTGAACCGTTGGACCTGTATGAGGCTATCATGACAAGGCACAAGAGCTTTCTGTGATAGAGGAACATTTAGTAGCATAGCATGACGTTTCAAATCCAAGCCCCAGGAGGTATCGGCGTTGAAAACACCCCGCCCCGCCCCTGCCTGGCCACTTCCCACACCTGGCTTGCATTTCCTAGGTGTTTTGAGAGTATTTAAAGGCTGCCAATGCGTGCCNCCTGAAACCCTGAACGTGCAATCCAAAACCCTTACCCCCCCCCCAACACCCCAAAACAGCCTTTAACCACCAGTGTATTGCTCTGCGAAAATCAGGTTCTTGGTCCCGGGGTTTGTGTTTGTTATGACAAGTACCTTCATTGGGGATACAAGCAAATATAGCTGCAGATAGCTTACTTATATCCCCGATTACTAAGTCCCATGATCCTTTATATACGACTGTGTCTTCAGCCTTCCAGGTTGAAGGCTTTTGTGCAGTCGCACTACAACACGACGCTTTGTTGCCTGCAATCTTGGAGGTAGGGGTCTGGTTCGGATCTATACGTCAATCAGATCCAGTGCTTGGAGGTTCATGGGTAGTTATAAGTAGGATAACTATAATTACAGCTCATATATTCGGGCACTTATAACTTATAACTTATAACCCACCTATCAACCCCACCCATGAACCTCCAAGTGAGGCATCAGGCTTGCGGGCATCACAAATCTTACCAGTCTTTGGCAAAAGAAGCGTGGCAGTGGTTGATATCATCCATCCTGGGAATCCTAAAAGCCTAAACCGGCCACTCTAAACCCTAAACCCCTGCCACAACGGCCGTGACCAGCATCAGCATGGCCATGAACGCACAGTAGCATCAGCATCATCCAGTTTTCAATCATATTAGTAACGGAGCGACGCACACTATGGGTACTGAGAATAAATTTTCCAAGCATCAACAAACCGCAAACCCTAGACCCTGAACCCCAAAACCCTAAACGCTAAATTCTATGCACTATACTCTAAACTTCCTAAACCTAAGCTTACCTAGAGGCAAGAGGGAAGAGGCCCTGCCTCCATGCGCTGTAGGAACGTTCGGTCCATCTCCTGGCTGTTTCTACTTGGGGGTTCATGGGTATTTATACAGGCTAAGGCTTAGGGTAAGGGTTTAGGGCTTAGGGTCTAAGGTTTAAGGGTTTTGGATTGAGTAGGGCTTATAAGTGTAACATGATCGGCTATATATAACCTATATTAAGGGACATTTAGCCCCACCATGCCCCACAAATAACTACCCATGAACCTCCAAGTAGGGCCCACGGGCTCCAAAGAAAAGTATTTGTGAAAAGGCACCTTAATAGACCCATCAGAGAAAATAACAAGTGTCCTTACACTCCATCCAGCACCCGAATACCTTACATAGGGGTCTGAATCTGCTCTGTTCTTTAGGGTTGCCTGCTACTATAACAAGTGACCTCACAGAATTGTCTTTCACACCCTGATATCAAACAAACCCGGTACGCCTTGAAACCTGGAAACCCCCAAAACCCTAAACCCTAGACCCTAAACCCTAAACCCTAAGCCCTAAACCCGAAACACTAAACCCTAACCTGATGGATCCCTGGAGCCCTGAAATGAGGAGGCCAGCACCTTTTTCACCGAGGCTTGTGGTGGACTTAAACTAGAAGGGTACCCTCATTAGGGGCCTTAAGAATTAGAATAGGGTTCCTTTAGTCTATTAGAAGGGTCTATAAGGGATACTTTGAGGGCTATTACAAGGATTTAGTATAGGGGCCTTAACAATTAGAATAGGGTTCCTTTAAAAGGGTCTATAAGGGATACTATAAGGGCTATAAGGGCTATTACAAGGATTTAGTATAGGGGCCTTCATAATTAGAATAGGGTTCCTTTACAGGGGTCTATAACTGTAACTATAAGGGATCTATACGGGTACTATAATATAGGGGCCTTAATAATTAGAATAGGGTGTTGGGGCTCGTTATGCTATAAGTATAAGAAGGAACCCCCAAAATAGTATTGATAATTATTTAAGCCCCTATATTGCCCTTCTTCCTGTTCTTCAAAACTAAAGGAACCCAACAGGCAAAAGGGTACTACTTGCGAACCTAGAAATCACAGAAATTAGTAAAGCGCCTCAGGCGTTACTCGAATATAGAACCCCTTTAAAACCCGATTCATACGCTAATCAATCCCTATCAGGCCATGACTATACCTAAACCCACAAACCCTGAACCCTAAACTCTAAACCCTAAAACCCTAAACCCTAAACCCTAAACCCCTAAACCCCTAAACCCTAACCCCTAAACCCAAAAAGCCCTCAACACTGAACTCTAAACCCTGACCCTAAAGCCCCAAACCCCTAAACCACCAAACCCTAAATCTCTCAGGGCCCCTAAGCCTTACCTTAACCCTCCAAAACCTACTTTTTTTCAGGGTCCCTATAAAATTCGTATTAGGGTTTATAATAAGAACCTACAAAAAAGTAGGTTTTGGTAGGTCGAGGTAAGCCCTGCCTGTGACCCCAAACCCTACAAAATAGTAGGTTATGACCACTTAATTAGAGGGCAGAACCCTTAAAACGGTAGGGTTTCGGATCCCAAGGTGGACCCTAAACCCTGAACATGTCAATCGCGGCCTCAGACGTCTCCTCTGGCCCAGGCGCGATGAGGTTGTCCATGCTGTGCCTTAATGTAAGCTGTAGTATTTGAACTAGAAGGGTACTATAGGGGCCTTAACAATTTGAATAGGGCTTTGGGGCTCGTTATACTACAAGTATAAGAAGGAACGCCAAAAATAGTATTGATAATTATTTAGGCCCCTTTGTTACCCTTCTTGGAACAGGGCACCTCTGGTCATATAAGGGTTAGTATAGTGAATAGGTTTGGGTGGCTTTGGCGTGAGGAGGGAGAAAACAAAGCCCTCCAAAATCGGGCTATAACGGCCACTCGTCACACTCGGAAAGATGCTGTCGCCGAACATTTTCGCCAATGCGCTCCTCAACAGCAAACCCTTAACCCTAAACCCCAAACCCTAAGCCCACAATCCTAAAACCCTGAACCCTAAACTAGAAGAAACCGGACCCTTTGACCGGCGCCCTCCTGCACAGCAACAGCCCCTGCACATTTAACGGTTTCGTCCGGTTAGGGCTTTAGGGTTTACCTCAACCCTCCAAAACCTACTTTTTCTCAGGGTCCCTATAAAATTCATATTAGGGTTTATAATAAGAACCTACAAAAAAGTAGGTTTTGGTAGGTCGAGGTAGGGCTAAAGGCCCCCAACCCCTGAACCCGAAATCTGGTCTTCAGGGTTCAGGGCTGCTTTGAATTTGGTCTTTAGTGTATAGAACCCTTATAGACCCCTTTAAAGGAACCCTTATAAGATCCCTTTAAAGGAACCCTTGTAAGACCCCTTTAAAGGAACCCTTATAAGACCCCTTTAAAGGAACCCCTATAAGATCCCTTTAAAGGAACCCTTATAAGACCCCTTTAAAGGAACGCGCCTCTCCCAGGCTACAAGGACTTCTTCTGAAGACATCGGCCGCATGTTCTGGATCCTCACCGACGTTGCATGTTTAGGGTTTAGGGTTTAGGGTGTTTTCGGGCAGTATACCCCTAAACCCTACTTACAGGATCATGGGAGTTAGTAACTAGGGTTATTGCTAGGGTAACTATACATATAGTTATTTGTAACCCTAGTTAAGGTACTTATAACCATAAATACTAAGTCCCATGATCCTCCAAGTAAAGCCTAAAACCTAACCTAAACCCCTCAATCGCTTCTTACAGCCCTGCTAATACATGCAACAACCCCCAATACTAGGTCGGTACATGACGTGGAGCCTTCGGGTATCAGCTTACTAGTGAACGTCCTTGCTTCTATTAGTTGCGGCCGCTTTCACTGCCAAGAACACTTAGGGCATTAGGGTTACAGCTTTCAAGACCAGTAAACCCTAACCCTAAACCCTAAACCTTAAACCCTAAACCTTAAACCCTAAACCTGAAACCCTAAACCCTAAACCTTAAACCCTAAACCCTAGACCCAAAGACCGAGCTGTTGGTAGTCTCGATAGTACAGGCACTAAAGCGACCCGCGGTCAGAGCTTAACTGCAGCAGCACAGCGGTTTGATGAGTTGTGGGCTTGTCACACGATGTCTTCTAGGTAGCCTCTCTTTGCTGGCACACTTGCAGGGTAAAAGTGTGAATGTGGAGCAGAAGATGAAGAAGACTTGGCGGAGGAGGAGGAGGGGGAGGAGGAGCAGCAGCGGCAGCATGACGACGACTACTTAAAGGATCATGGGAGGTAGTAACTAGGGTTATTATTAGGGTAACTATACGTATATTACTTATAAGCCCAGTTGAGGTACTAAAAACCATACTTACTAAGTCCCATGATCCTCCAAGTAGGACGACGACCAGCGCGACCCCGACCGCCACCACGACGAGATGTCATGCTACATAGCTCTTTATCTAGGGCTCCTCCATGTTCTCACGTTGTCATGCACACAGTCCCGGAAAAGAGAATCTCTGAAAACGAAGGACTCCCCTGTACCTTCTCATCCACGTATGCCGCAATCTCTGAACCGAAGACGCGGAGCTGCACCACCCGAGACCCCTAAACCTTAAACCCCGTAAACCGAAACCCTATGAACACTAATAGCACGAACCCTAAAAACCCTAAACTCGAGAGAAATGGGGCGATTCTGACCATAAAAATCAGGGATTCGCAAGGTCCTGGTCATCGAGCTGGTGCCTGGCTTTAGAGCTGTTATGGGCTTGTTTAGGGTTTGACAGGCCGTTCGGGCTTCATAAGGTTCAAGATTCTAGAGTTGAGGGCTTCAGGTAATGTTCTACCTTAATTAAAGGACCATGGGACTTAGTAACTAGGGCTATCATTGCGGGGACTATACTTATATAATTACGTATAGGTTTAAAACCCCAACTAAGGCGCTTAACAATGCATTTACTAAGTCCTGTGACCCTCCAAGCATAGGCTTCATGACTGCTGACCGAACAGTTCCTTTGAAGGGTACCTTTAGGGCCCCGTCTGAGAGTTCATTTCAAGGGCTTCTACAAGGGATCTACGGTATAAGGGCCTGGCTAAATAGAATGGGCTCTTGTGGTTTTTTCTAGTATATTTGTATATACCCTAAAGTGTAAACCCTGAAGCCTAAACCCTAAACTACTTCAAACCGTGCTTATATTCCAAACCGTACTTATATTGAGGAGGCCTCGGGAAGAGTGCCCGTGATTTCAATGCACAAGGTGCGAAACCTCCAGGCCCGGAGCTCTCTACTATTTATCTGGGTTGTCAAAATTAGGATCCCTTTTCGGGACCCTAAATTATAGGTGCCGTATTATACTAGGGACCCAAAAGGGACCATAATTTCGACAAACACCTATCTAGGTTCCTGAGTAGACCGTTGATACTACGGGTGCCCTTTTTCCTACTATTTGGTTTTAATAAGGGAACCCGAAAGGAAAATGGGCAAACGGGTACTACTCAGGAACCTAGTTATACTTGGAGGATCATGGCGCTTAGTAAGTACAGTTATAAGTACCTTATCTGGGGCTAAAAGTAACTATAAGTATAGTTACTGTAATAATGTCCGTAGTGACTAAGTCACATGGTTCTTAAGTAGGCTTTAGGGTTTAAAGTTCAGGGTTTCTAGCAAATCTGACGGGCCAAAGATGCTCGAATTTGTTCACCCTCGCCTACCTAAACCTACTTTTTTGTGGGGTCCCGATGAATTCCCTTTTAGGTCTTAGAAAAAGAGCCTGCAGAAAAAGTGGGTTTTGGTAGTTTAAGGTAGGCGTGAGAGGAATCTCCGTATCAGCAACTCGCTTCGAGAAAGAAACACCGGTCGAGTGCTGTGAGCCAAAAGGTACTGACCAATGCGATGTTTTGCTGCCATGAACCGTGCAAAAGCGGGCACACCCTAATCATGTGCACTTGTGATGCAACAGCATGCCCTGCCCGCCTCTCCACCTCACGTCTGATAAACTGCTACGCCCTCGATCGCTTCTTTGAGAGCTTGCCATTAAAGGCCGCGTCGGATGGAGGCTATAACTATACGGCTTATAGGGGTTAGGGTCGATGAGTTTCACGCAAGCAAGCCAGAGACGTTACTGCGTTACACTACAGGCCTCCACAAGCCTTTACTAAACACCTTCGGGCGGAGGCTTTGGGCTTAGGGTTTAGGGTTTGGCCCGTAACGACGCTTAAGCCCATGCCCAATGCTCTCGGGCCTGAGGATTTGTTGTGGTGGAGGCTGTCACCCCGACATAAACGTAAACCCCTAATCCTAAACCCTAAACCCTAAACCCTACTGTCTACGAAATCCTAAATCCTAAACCCTAAACCCTAAACCCTACCGTCTACGACATACGCTTCGGATGCATCTCGGGCCTGTTCCTGGTGCAATCGGATTCTTCGACTTCCCAGCAGACAAAGGGCTCACCTGGGGCCTCCCCATTGCAGTGGTTGAGGGTTTCAGGTCTTAGGGTTTAGGGTTTCGGGGGTTTAGGGTTTAAGGCTTATTCAGGTTTCAGGGTCTGGGTCTTGGGGCTCTATGTTCTGACAGGAACGGCATAAACAGAAATGACAACGGTAATCATGATGAGTACCGCAACTGGGAGTATTTGCAGAAAGTCTCGAAACTTCGTTCCTTCAACCCTAAACCCTAAGCCCTAAACCCTAAACCCTAAGCCCTAAACCCTAAACCCTAAGCCCTAAACCCTAAACCCTAAACCCTAAACAGAAGGCACGGCAAAAAAAAGTTGTCGGGCTGTAGGGCCTATAACCCCCTAGGCCCCTTTGGGGTTCATGTTTAGAATCCTATAGGGGAATCCCAGAAAGATCTGAGGGTTTGAGTTTAGGGTTTAGGGTTTAGGGTGAATCCCAGAAAGTTGGAACATGGGTTTAGGAGGTTTCGTGCCAGGATCCCTTATACTTTACCTTAAGGGCATGAGGATAATGATGTTCCAACTTTCTGGATTCTACTGATTCTACTGTAAGGGAATCCCCAAAAGGAACTACTATGGGGCCTGTGGGTAGGGCCAACAGGTACCAAAGAATGTATGAAAGTGTGTGTCTCCAGAACCCACCCTAGAGCCTAAACTCCTAGGGCCCTAGTGTACTGATTTTTGGTTTAAAGGCTGTGCGTTATGCTATACTTCAGGAGCGCTAAGAAATACGATTCTAGACTCTAGTCACTAAGGTCCATGTACGAATGAAAGCCCAAACTCTTCCTAAAAATTGCATTGGCCACCAAACTACATGCCCAAAATACCCCAGAACCCTAAAAACCTAAACTTTTAAACCCCAAACACTGAAGGCCCTAAACCCGAAACCCCAGAACCCTAAACCCTAAACTGCAAACGATCCAGCGAGCCGGCCAACAGCCCGACTTTGTTCTTTAACATCCTTAAACCCTCAACCGGGTACCCAGTAGGGACCATATACCCAGTTCACGCTTGGGATAGTATTAAAATCTAAAAATGTCTATTCCTTATTGGGTTATAAAGTACCCCTTAAGATGTAAAATGTTACCCAACTATGACAAAGATACCCCTAGCTGAGGGTAGGAGCCCAGCCTGCTCGCGGATGGCCACACACTGGCACCTCAGCACGCATCCCGGATTCGGACGGGCGAAAGCCCATGCGCCCGAAGCACTACGAGATAAAACCTCAACCTACTAGCTGTATCTGGTTCTATATGGGAGTTTCCGAAAATAGGGGACCCTAATGTAGTACCCTCAATAGTAGGGATCCTTATTATAAGGACCCCAAAAGAAGGTACCCCTACCCTTTATAGAACAGGGCAGGCTGAAAAATCGGGGATTTAGGGTTTACAACAAGAAAGCTAGGGCTCACTTGTATTTGGTTGCAAATTCACCCGTCCCCCGTGAGTTACTATAGGGGCCTTAGAATAGGGTTTTGGGGCCCCATTATACTGTGATTATAATAAGGAAACCCCAGAATAGAATTCGTAATTATTTAGGCCCCTATGGTAGAACAAGTGCCGCACCCAAAATGCTGGACCCTGCACACTGAACCCTACTTGAAGGATCGCGGGACTGAGTAAATAATCACAGGAGAGGCTCGGAGTTACAAGTACCCTAGATGGGGTGGCTCTGTCTAATATCCCTAAGCCCTAGCCCCTAAACTTCCCTAAACCCTTAATCCAAAACCTAGACCCGAAAAGACTAAACCGCAAGATATAGAAGCCTGAGCAACTAGTAATACTGCTTGTATCCCCAAACCCTACAAAATAGTAGGATATGACCCCTCAATTATAGGGTCTAACTGCTAAAACAATAGCTTTTTGGACCCCCAAAACCTCCAAATCCTGACCCCTAAACCCTAAAACCATAAACCTTAAGGAGCCGTTTTTTTGGCCTCCTTCAGCCTCGATAGGCAGATTCTTCAGCCACTCCTGGGGGTCTGAGAAGGGCCACCACTTCTGTTTCCGAAGCGGCGGCGGTCCAACTTGACGAGGCTCCTTCAACCACCCTTAAAGGATCATGGGACTTCGTAAGTACCTAGAGGCTCATACCCTACCCCTTTTTTTTGGATACCTAACTTTATGGTTAGGATCTGCTATATAGAAAAGTAGATACCCTAGAAAAGGGGTAGGGTATGAGCCTACAGGTAGGGCTATTATTGTTAGGGTTTTAGGATCCATAAGGGCTCCATCAAAGGGGTTTAGGCTTACGTAAAGTATCAGGGGACTTAGTAACTAGGACGATTATTAGGGTTACTAAACTTCAACAAATACTAATGACCTGAATTAAGGGACTTAGTAAGTAGGTAGGGCTATTGTTAGGGTTACTATACTTACAAGTACTTGTGACTTGAAGTAAGGTACTATCCTCCAAGCCGGGTGCGTTGGTCTGTTGGTCTCACATCGCACCAAACCCTAAGGCTCCATGTACCCATATATTATATACTTAGGCCCTAAAGTACCCATATAGGGACCCCTTTAAGGCTTAAGTATCTACTATAAAGGTACATGGAGCCTTTGGGAAAGGCCCCAAACACTGCTTTCAAAAGCGCCTCCTGCGCACGCGCTGCGTCGACTGACATGGCCGTGTAAGAGTTCGACTGCCTCGCGCACCCCCCAGGGAATCTGAACCCTAAACCCTAAACCCTAAACCGACTGCTTGTGCCCGTGCCACGCAGCTAGCACTGCTCCAAAGCCTTTGACCTCCTTTAGGGTTTAGGGTTTAGGGTTTAGGGTTCCTTTAAAGGGATCTATAAGGGTTCCTTAAGGGGATCTATAATAGGGTTCAGGGTTTAAGCTCTAGTCTCCTATAGGGTTTTGGGTTTAAAGTGCTTAGGTTTGCCTTAACCCTGAAGAACCTACCTTTTTAGGGTTCCTTATTATGATTTCCTTATATAAGTCCTTAAAAAGGTAGGTTCTTCAGGGTTAAGGTAAACCCTAAATACCCTACCCTGAACCCTAAGACTCTAAACGCTAAACCCGAAGCCCCTTCCAGCGAGGCCAGATCGCCCACAGAAGGATTGGAACGCAAAGCCGCTGTCCCAACAAGGAGCCCTGTAGCGCCGGCAGCTGCTGCTGCTGCCCTGAAACGGAAACCCGAAACTTTAAACTCTAAAACAAAAACCCAAAACCCTAAATCCTGAATCCTAATCTAAACCAAAAACCGTAAACCCAAAGTCCCAGACCGTGAACCCGAAATTCTGTACCCGAAGTTCTACAGACCCTAAACCCCAAACCCGAAATTCTAAAACCTACACCCTAAACCCTAAATCTTAAACATGACATTCTAAAACCTGAACCCGGAACCCGATTCGGTGCCGAGCTGCCCCAAGCGTGGTCGAGTCTCTGAGGATCGGTGCCGGCCAACTCGACCAAGTGCCTCGTCTAGGGTTCCGGGTTTAGGGCTTCAGGGGTTTAGGGGTTTAGGGCTTGGGGTTTAGGGTTTAGGGTTTCGGGCTTTCGGGCTTTAGGGCTTTAGGGGCTTAGGGCTTCCTTTAAAAGGATCCATAAGGGCTCCTATAAAGGGATCTATAAGGGTTCCATAAAGGGGTTTTGGGTTTAGGGGGGTTTAGGGGTTTAGGGCTTTAGGGCTTTAGGGGGCAGGGTTTAGAGTTTGAGGGTTTTGGTGGTGAGTTCAGGTGTTTAGGGTTAAGACATGGAAACACTGTGACATCTGGGAATCAAGGAAAAGACAAATAACCAAAAGAAGGACAACAGACAAACAAAAAAGACAAAGAACAGGTGGGCAGAGGAGGTTGTACTCTTGTGGTTTGTTTCTGCTTCATTTGTTATGTGTTCTTGGTGTTGTGTTTGTGTCTTCTTGTTGTTTCCTGTTTGTTTCATTTTTTGTTTTATGTCTGTTTCCTTAGAAAACATCATAAAACCAAAACATATTACAACAAAACGAGCCTCGGGGACGGGCGCTTTTTTGGTTGCGTGTTGTTATTTTTGTTGCGTTCCTGTTGTGTTTCTGGCTCCTGGCCCGTTTGATGTATTTTGGTAGTCGTTTGTTTGATTTTCGTTCTCGTCGTAATTTTATTTTAACCCATCCCAGAGATTAGGGGAATCCACTTCATAAATTTAGGGTGTAGGGTGTAGGGTTTAGGTTTACGTTAAACCCTACATGATCGATTGATTGATTGACTGATGATTGACTGATAGGTATATTCCAACGCCCATGTACACCCCACACCCTGAGACCCCAATGTTACAACCCCCAATTCCTAAACCATACACCCTATACCCTGAGACGCAAACCCCAAACCCTACATAACCATACCAGAAGGCCTAACCCCTAAAACCCAAAACCCTAAACCCTATATAGTGATCGGTTCAACCCTAGTTCTTGGCTCCGACCGGGCCTTCTGAAGGTTAGGGCCTCGGATGTTCGCTCTAAAACGGTTTAGGGCTTAGGGGTTTTAAGGGTTTAAGGGTCGGTTTTGGGGTTTCTGGATTTAAGGGCTTGAGGGCTTAACGGTTTAAGGCTTGGGGCTGTAGGGCTTCAGGGCTTAAGCCCTAAACCCTAAACCCTAAACAAGAGGGTTCAAGAGCTTCAGGGCTTCAGTAGGGGTCGGAAGGGATTAAGGGCTCAAGGGGCTATGGGTTGAGGGCGGTTTAGGGTTTAGGGTTTAGGGTTTAGGGCCAACACCGACCAAAAAGCAAAGATAAGGCAAGACAGTGAGCCAAGAAAGCTTTCAAGCCAACAGAGCACCCGCACGAAAGGGCCATCATACCAAACCCTAAACCCTAAACCCTAAACCCCTAAACCCCTAAAACCCTAAACCCCTAAACCCTTAAACCCTAAACCCATTCGCCCTAGAACCCTAGAATTCTAAACCCTAAACCCTAAACCCTCGAACCCTAGATCCGAATATCGTATAACCCTAGAACCCCGAGCCCTGAAACCTCAATCCCGAGCGACCAGTGCATGCAGGCGGCTGCCGTGCCAGTTGCTCAAGAAGACGATTGAAAGGCTCGGAAATGCCCTGGATTTCGGGGAGGTTTGGGCTCGCTTTAAGGCTCACGAACCTGCAGGCAAGCCCTAAACTCTTAACTTTCAAGCACCCACCAAGGCTGACTTAACCCGAAGCACCAACGCTAACTCAACCCGGGGGTTCGTAAAGAGTCTCTAGCTACACTGAACTCCTGCTTGAAAAGCGACTTCTCCTGGGGGGGGGGGGGATCGCAACAAATGTCCCAGACCCTGAATCCAAAAGCCAGAGACCTCTAAACATCTAAACCCTAAACCCTGAACCCTAAAAACTTCAAAGAATTGTCGGAGGCTGTCCGCTAGGGATGACTGAAGCAAACCTCTGCCATCTGATTCTCTGTACGGATGACTACAAGGGTATCCCCACTATTTAACACCGAACCCCAAACCTTCAGTCCCAAACTCTTAACCCCCGTAAGTATGTTGTTTCCCTAATCGCTCCAAGCTGTCGAAACTGCATCCTTCCCCCAAAGAGCCCAATACCCGCCAATTCAGGTTCAGGGTTGTGGAAAAGGGTTCGGGTTAGTAAAGTGTTGAGGGTGCTTTGAGGGTTTAGGGTGGGGGTCGTTATATAAGGGGGGCTTAAGGCTTGGGTCTGTTGAAGGGTTTATGGTTTGCAGTGCTGTAGGGGTTGAGGGTTTAGTTTCATTTAGGGTGTTTGAAGGGTTCAAGGAGCCGAGGTCCCCGAGGGGGTTGGGGCTCGGGGTGTTTAAAGAGTAAACCTTAGGATTTATTGCTTTAGGTTTAGTGTTCATTATTGATAGGTTTAGAGTTCATTGTTGAGGGTTCTATGAGGGACTCGACAGTTTCTGAATTAAGGTTCTTAGAGTTCAAGGCAGTTTGCATTCAGGGTTCATGATTTGTCAGGTGTAAGGTTTCGCATTGAGGGCGTACGGCCTTGGGTTAAACACAATCGGATTTCCACAGAAAAGCTCGAATCGCGCTGCATCCCAGATTACTGAAGCCTTGGCGGCATTTGGTTGGAGATAGCCCGCTGCAAGGCCCAATATCTCGGCACTGCTAACTTGAATAGGGTTTGGGGGGCACATGGTGGAACAACTCTAATATCAGGAAATCTTAATATTGGTAGTGAGTCACGATCGACTAAGTTACATCCTCAAAGCACTAACCTGCTTGGCCCCTCCTCTGGGCGGTCGTTCGCTGAGATCACCGGCGCCAGCGGTGTGGTGGCCTCTGACTTGGCGAGGAGGAGCAGGGACCAAGGCAGTGACAGTCTGGTTAAACTGTCTTAGCTTGGGCAACACGGAGGGTTGGTCCAGCATTTGCGGCAGTGCACATTACCCCGGACATTGCATCCCCGCATCCGGCACAGGAGTTTTCAATGTTTCAAAGAGGATGTATAAGACCCCAAGAAAACAAAACTCCTCCTGATTCGAAGGTGCGCACGTGCCATTGCATCAAATGCACCTGCTTACGCATACATGCACAAATGTATAACTGTACACCTGTACACACGGTCACAGATGCACATGCATAGCCACACACGTGAAACCTTTATCCCCACGACCCCTACGAGAGCCAGAGGGAGGGATGGAGGAAGGGAGGGAGGGAGGGAGAGAGAGAGCGGGAGAGAGAGCGAGAGAAGGAAAAGAGAGCGAGAGAGAGAAAGAAAAGAGCGAGAAAGAAGAGAGAGAGAGAGACAGAGAGACTCGAAATGCAAACCCAACCCAGAACCAAACGACACAAGTCAAGGACATATGTATACATATGCGTCCACTGAATGTGCTTACGAGCCTTACGAGAGTATGCATTTATTCATGAACGCGTGATACATGCATGATATGCATGCGCACAAACACACACGCACACACATATGTATGTATATAGATATGTATATACACACGTGCACATGTGTATGTATATGTCTGTACACACATAAAAACATATACAATCGATACATATATATATATATACACCTGTATATGTGCACATACATTACTATATACATATGCATAAGTACATATACAGACATATACATGTACATATTCGTATGCATAAACATATACGTGCATTGATACATTCACAGACCTACCTACCTACATACATACATAAATGCTGCATATGTGTGCTGCCTGCAGATATGACATGCATACTGACAGGCTGCTCTGCATGGCTCTGTCAATCACAGTTTCGGATCTGATTCATCACATCACCTCAGGTTCCTCACAGAGTCTGCACATCCCGGCCGTACGCCGCAAGCTGGATCATGCCAGAACGAGGGATGGCGGCTTCAGAAGCATCCATGAGAAAGCATCAGTATATGGCTGGGACAAATCCACACACCTGCGAAGCGTGCCAGGCAAGCAATGAAACAGCACAGCGCAACAAGTGCAACTGGGAGATTCAGCCAATACAATAACCCAGCACTTGCGCTGGGTCTCTTCGGGGTGTAATGCCACTTCTCACATAAGGTCGTCATCTGCAGACGCAGGAGGTTCGAGACGCAAACAATGCTGCTGGTGATGGACGCGATATTGACCACATACTTGTTGAAAGGACACGAATCGTATGTCAATGCGAAGATGGTAATCTGAAACCAAAAGCTCGGGAGGGCTTCTGCGACCACCTTGGGCAAAAAACTATGAAACCTGTCCACGACGGGATATAACTTGGATTCCACGTCATGCTCTAGTTCTGCATGGAGCAGCTTGTCAAAGACGTCATGTAGTATAAGCAAGCCACCAATGTCTGTAGTGTGCTTCCAATTGTACCACATTGTAAAAGCTGCATCCTCATCGTCCTCTTCTTCGAATCTGTCGAATCGTTCTGTGTGTCGCTGGACGAGCCAAAGCAGTGCAATCAGCTGGCATAGCATCCTTGGCTGACTTCTGAACCCCTCCTAACATTTGAACTTTTAGGCTCCTTATTATAGTTCATATAGAAGGCCACAAAGTTAAAGTCCTAAGAGCCAACCAGAAGAACGGCAAGCATCGAGCCCACGAGTATCGAGAAGAGAATACCGGGCAAACCCAGTCGAGCCACGAGCCAGCCAGCTGGAGGCGCATCCTCCCAGGAGGCCGTGAACTTTTGTCTAACCGGTCCTGTGTAAAGGCTATACGCATTCGCAGCTGCCCAAGCGTCGAGAGCTGGATCCACTGCTTCCAACATGCCGAATATACATGCCAGCCCACCCGAAGTAACGCAATGCATCCCGCAGCGACCGTTCAAGTGAGACAGCGCGTCGATAGAGTGCTGCCACTTGCCTCTTGGTTGTCGCTTTAACCAGAAAAGCAGCTTACCTGCCAGCCAATATTGGAGGCCAGTGGAGCAGGCCAGCATTAGAACGAGGATCATTCCCGCAGCATGGTCGTTGCCTCTGCAAGAAACAACGAAAATCAAAGGCGCACAGGCGAACTGTGCAAGTGCAATAATGATGCATTGGTCGTAAATTGGCCTCAAGCCGTCGCTGATGGAATGCTCCGTGGTATCAAGCAAGTTTTGCATCTCGCACATCTCATTTGTGTCTGCAACATCGGACTCGATTTCTGTATCAGACGCGGTCTCTTTACTCACGGATCGTCGAGACATGGCGCAAATGGTTGCAAAGCCAACGATCAAACAAGCAAGCTGAGCAAGCGTAGTAACCCTAAGACTCCAAATAGCTCAAAGTAGGCACTATTTGTAGACTTCAGACCCCAACATGGGATACTCTTTATACAATACCTTTTTAGGCGCTGGCGATATGAAGCCCCTGAAGATTCTCCGCGTAATCCCCAAACCGAAACCCGACACCCCACAAGTTTAGGGTTTAGGGTTTAGGGAACCGTTCCCCAAACACCAAACCCTAGGCCCAATGGATGTTTGCGAGTCGAAGGTCGGGGTACTTAAGATAAACTAAGGGGCCTGACTAGTTAGAGTAGGGTTTTGGGGTATGTGAAACTATGTTTATACAGGGGCCCACAAGGGGATACTACTGCTCTTGGCAGCTTCTTTGTTTCAACATTCGATTTAGTATTTCAGGGGTCTTCTAGGGTTTAGAGTTTAGGTGTTTTGGGGATTGAGGGTTTTGGGGTTAGGGGTTTGGCAGTGTCGGGTTAGACCCTCATGGCCATCGCTCTGGATCGGGGGTCGGTTTGAGGTACTCAACTCCAAACAAGATCATGAATGACCGCCGACGGGGCATTAAGGGCTTAGAGATGAGTCTAAGGGGTTTCCATCGTTTGGGGGCCCGGAACAGCAAAAGCTTCTTGAGCCGGGAAGTGGCTTGCACTTGGGTAGTTCTCTCAGGGTTCAGGGTTTAGAGTATAGCGGTATATATATATATATATATATATTATATGGGGTTTAGGGTACCTTCTTTGGGTCCGTACTCTAAGGTTGCCGTACCATATCGGGGACCTACAAGTGGACCAAATTTGGAGAACTACCCAGGTGGAGGACCGAAGCACTGCAAAGGCAAAGGTAAGTATCTACTCTTGCTTCGATGCACGGCAACTTCTAAACAGTAGGGTTTAAGTTTTAGGGTGTGAGGATTTGGTGAGTAGTGATTTGCTGCTGCCGTCCCGGTTGTCGCAACTCTGCCTATGACGGTTATGACCCGCACATTGCTTGTGGCAGCTTAGAAGAAGAACTACTGCTGACCAGGACGACGACGAAAACTGATGCAAACCAAAGTATACCGTTGCTACTCATTGTAAGGATTACCACAAAATTGGTGACCTCGAACAGGCTTGTCAGCAATACCCGTGATAATCATACCAGTCCTGAGAGCATTGATGTCTTTCTTTGTCATGGTATTTTCATCATGGTCGGTTCAATACCCATTGATGCTAGAAACGACGCTGGGAGAGTTCATGAACTTGGCATGCTTTGCCAAGCCTCAGCCCACAGGGCAATAGCAGCAACTCTCGAATGTAACCTCGACTGCCACAAACCTAACATAGAGCCCTGAATCATCAGAACAAGTGTTTTGGGGCATACTATACCACAAATCTGCAAGCATATTAGCCCTCCTAAGGAATCAGTAGCTACTTGCTCAGCCTGTTAACTCGCAGAACCTGGATCAACCCACGGCATGCAAGCCACATGTTCTGAAGACTTTTGAGGCATCCTATCCTTGCACAAGGAACCCATCAATCCCCCCCAACCTGCGAGCTGGATAGGGTTACCTGTTGGCATACGAAGGAACCCTAATTCCACTAAATCCTTGCAGTGACCCTTATACTAACCCAAATACTCAAAGAACATCGCGCCTTATACTGGCCCTTACTTACAGGGAACCTTATACACCCCTTTAAAAGGAGCCCTTGAGGGAACCGCGTCGTCGTAGGTTTAAAAATTGCTGAAAGGATCATCGGACTTAGTAACTAGGGTTCCTTAAAGGCCTCCCTAGAGGACTCCTGGAAAGGGATGTATTAGGGTTGTATTAGGGTTTAGGGTTTAGGGTTTAGGGGGCTTTAGGGTTACTTAATAGGATCATGGGGCTTAGCAACTAGGGTTAGTATTCGGGTAACTACACTTATAGTTACTTTAAAAACCCCAAATAAGGTCTTCATAGCCATACTTACCAAGTCCCATGATCCTCCAAGTAAGGTTTAGGGTTCAGTGGGATCTTTGCCATGCAACAGTGCCCGGCCTGGCCAGCGGCACTTTCAAAGTCGACGCCCGGGAAGCCTTTCTCAGACAGATGTCTGCGGTTTCGGATTTCTGTGGTGTTTCAATCGAGTGTTATGATGTTTATGGAGTTTGGGTCGTTAATTAGGGTTTTGCACGGTTTTTAGGGTTGCAGGATCGCAGTCGAAACTACCGTCCGTGACCGGGGTATAGAGCAAATGATACGCTTCCTCATCACGGCGAATCATATTCAGATCGTTAGCAAGAACCGTCTTTACAGTTGCCGCGTCAGCACTGGTTGCCCCAAACTCTGCGGAGAAGTATAACCCTAAACCCTAAACCGTGGCAGGCAAAGACTCTTCGAGTTGGGGCTTTAAGGCAAGAGTTTCGCACAGGACACTGCCAAGCTTCGGCGGTTGTGCCTTAGCTGTTCGGGGGGTTGGGTTCAGGGTTCTAGGATGACTTGAATTGTTCTATCTAAGGCCAAACTAGTCTCCAGGGCTTCGGATTTACAAGCTTTAGGCGGCTTAAGGCCTAAGGCTCAAGGGAAACAATTCAGGAGTTGTGCAGTTTGGGGCTGTGGAGCTAGGTTGTGCTTATGCACAAGGCAAACAACCGTGAGCCCTCCAAAAAACAAGCGAAAGCAATCTAAGTATACGATTCGGGAACTTGGTAAGTAGGCCAAAAACCAGTGGGTCAGCCTCAAGCACAGTATTTACAACTCTGCTCACATTAGAACGGACCCAGTCTCACGACACTTAAGGCAGGTCCCTGTGCCTGCATCGGGAACATCCTCCCCACCATCAGGAACACGTGGTTGCCTGCATTTTTTCGGCAGACATCAGGCTGTACGTGAAGTACACGGGCAAACGATGACTGTATTTTTTGAAGCTCCTGAACATGTTTCGATTGGTGCAGTGGTCGCTTCGTGGAGTGCGACGGTAATCAATCCCCTCCGGTGGCTCATATTTCTCGAGCTTGCAGGTTTACAACAACCTGTTCACAGAGCTTAGGTTTGGAAGCGAATCATGAGACTGGGAAGGCAAACCGGACTACTGTATACTAAATATACCTTTCTATATACTATACTATACGAAATACACGATATACTCTACCATATCATACTTTAGACTTTATACTAAATACTAATCTCCCGAAACCACCACGAGCTACGAAATGCTACGAAGTACGCAATTACTTGCACCCTGAATCCAAGAACCCTAAGACTGGCTTGGGGCTTGAGGGTCTTAGGCTTTTGCGGTAATCGGTAAGCAATAGGGTTTAGGGTTTAGGGCTTATAAAGTTTAGGGTTCGTTTAAAGGGTACTATAAGGGTACTATAAGGGTTTGGGGGGTTTAATGTAGGAACCTGATTAAGAAACCTTGTGCCTTTATTAGGGTTCCTTATATGAATCCTACTATTTTGGGGTTATAGGGCCAGAATTTCTTAATCAGGTTCCGACATTAAACGGTAAACAGTAAGCAACCAAAAGAAGCTGACAAAAAAAGCTTGGAGGTAGAGGCCTGGACCAGGGTTTGGGGGATGCATTGCAGTATAGTCAGCATGGTGTAGGGATGAAACGATCACTGTATGCTTTGCGTCCTATGATTCCGACGATTCATCAAATCACCTGACAGTAGCCCTGGCCATCTGCGGTGCCTTGTCGTGTTCTGCAGCCGCATGTGCATATGAGACGGTCCAGTCATAGGCCCATGGGTATTCACTTCCGAATTATTCAAGGAAGCGCGCACAGGCGTTGGTTCTTGAACACTGGCTGCTTTTTCACAAGGATCCTTGAAGCCACTAACCCTAACCTCCCATAGAACCCAGTACCCTTTAATTAAGGAATATAACTTAAATCATAATATGAACCCCCTTATAATTTAAGGTATCTTCCTTAATTAAGGGGTATCGGGCTCTCTGGGCTTAAGGATTTTGCGCACATGTTAACTCTTCTTGTTGCATCCTCAAACCTTAAGCTAAACCTTCGGCTGTGCACCCAAGATCCACATGCATGGATCGTTTAGGCAGGGTTCCAGGAGCCAGACGGTCCTTCAAGGGTCTCATACGCGTTTCATAAGGGTCTCTTACGGGTTCTACAAGACGGCAATGCAAAAGTCTCCAAAACTAAACCCCAAACCCCAAATCCTAAACCCTATAAGCCCTATATACCCTACAGACCCGAAACCCTGAACACTGGCTTCCATGTCATGCTGCGGAGCAAATGCTGCAGGGAGCCGGCGACAGACAGATGAAGGCTCGGAGGCTTCAAAACCTTAAAACCCTAAAACCCTAAAACCCTAAACCCTATAAACCCTAAACCCTAAAACCCTAAACCCTAAACCCTATAAACCCTAAACCCTAAAACCCTAAACCCTAAAACCCTAAATCCCTAACCCGGAACCCTAAACAACGCTAACCCGGAACCCTAAACAACGCTACATAAAAAAATGAGGCGAAGCCTCTTGGGTGAAGGGCTTTTGTGAAGCAGCTAAAGTATCTCATGACACGTAGCCAGAGAGCCCAGTACCCCTTAATTAAGGAATATACCTGAAATAATAAGGGGATTCATATTATGATTTAAGCCATATTCCTTAATTAAGGGGGTTCATATTATGGTTTAAGCTATATTCCGTAATTAAGGGGTATTGGGCTCTCTGCGTAGCCCTGCCCTTCTAGTCCTGGTGGAACCCCTGTCGAGTCGCTGTAGTAAGCCTTAGAGATCTCGGTTATCCTAAGCCTTTAAACCTAAACCTTAAATTCGAAACCCTACAACGTGGGATGAAGGACCTAACCTCTAGATTTGAGTCCTAACCTCGAAACCCTACAATGAACCTAAACCACCAAATCATAAGTCCTGAACCCTGAACCCTAAACCCTGAACCCTTTCGAACCCTCCGAATCCCGAACTCTAGAGGCCCCCCTAGCCCTGCGCATTTCATCCCGAAATCCCACAACCCCCCAAGTCCCCCCAACCGCTGAACCTTAAGCCCAAAGAGCCCAATACCTTTTAATTAAGGAATATAGCTTCAATCATAATATGAATCCCCTTAATTAAGGAATATGGCGCAAATCATAATATGCATCCCCTTATAATTTAAACTAAATTCCTTGGGCTCTCTGGGAGACGATGCCCCTCTCTCCAAACTGCAATCATCCAACAGCCTTCTATCTGAAATGGGAGTTCGGGTTGGGGGCGGTTAAGGTTTAGAATTTGCATCTTCCGACGATACACGATCTACCGCAAAACGCCTGGATTAGCGTGCCGAAAAGAATGCAGAGTCTCTAAGCACTAAATGCGCCCAAAGTCTTGCAGGTCTGTGCTTGTCTGAAGCATTCGGAGAAACCAGGTGTCTCAAACACTGGCCATACTGTGGGAGCTTAACAATAGAGTAGGGCGTTGGTGAAAAAAGTTCTGATGAAATCTAAATACAACAAGGAACCCTGGGGAATAACACTACTACTGATTCTTCTGATTTTACGTCCTATGCTGCCGTTGGGGAGAACAACAACCCTGCCAGACATCGTCGTTAGCTGGCTCAAACGAAAATAATGAACAAATCCTCAGAAATCATGGCAACCGTTTAAATCATGAAACAACACCTCGAACACAAAATCAAGAGAACAATCTCCAACAAAAACTCGTGAAACCAATAACCACAAACAAATGTTGTAAACAAGACCGCAAACCAACAATCATTGACAACAACTTTGAAGCAAAACTCATGAACAAACACCCAACCTACACCCTGCTCTGTTTGGGTTTAAAGCCTACTCGCCAGCTCACGGAACCCTTAGCCCCAACCCTAAACTCTCAACCGATGCCTTAAACCTAAAACCCTAAACCGAAACCCTCAAAATAAACCCTAAACCCCTAAGGCCCTAACCCTTGGACACTACACCATTATCGTCCTTTTTGGAACCCTTATAGATCCCTTAAAGGAACCCTAAACCCTACACCCTAAGCCCAAAAGCTCTCGCCAGGTCGCCGAAGTCCAGCATCGGACTCTGCATCACAGGGGAGAGCCAGATGAAGCCCACGCCCAACTCCTCTAGGGTTTAGGGTTCGGGGTTTTGGTTCAGGGTTCATGGTTTAGGGTTTAGGGATACGATCCCTGAGACTTCAAGCATACAGAAAAAAAACAGTATGCATTACCCTAAGTGTACTTAGAGGATCAATTTCGAAGGTCTGAACTCTACAGGTGCCTGAGCAACCCCTTTATAATAAGGGTACCCTTTTTCCTACTATTTGGCTTCTAATAAGGGGACCCTAAACCAAAAAGGGCAAAAGGGTAGTACTCAGGAACCTAGCTACAGATGGTGCCTACTTTGAGCTAGTTGGAGTCTCAGCGGATGGAAGGGCTCTACATAATAGGAGTCCTTTAAAAGGATCCTTCAAGGGTTCCTTGAAGGGATCTATAAGGGTTCTATAAAGGGTTTAGGGTTTAGGGTGTCCGATTATTAGGTGTACCTTGTTCTGGGCTCGTCAGAATAAGGATCCTACTACTTAAGGTACTATATTAGGGTCCCCTATTTTCGGAAACCCCCATATTAGAAAGGCTTTAAGACAATTCGGATGTAGGGGCCTTAGGTACAAAGCTCTGGAAGGGCTCTTGAAGGTGCTCTGTGTAAGGGGCTCCAAAAAGTGCTCAAAAGGGGACAAGGGCTTAGGGCTTTAAGGGCTCTGTAAGGAGCGCATACTGTCCAAGGGCTCGATATGAAAGGCTCTATATACAGGGCGTTTAAGGGTCTCTAAGGGGATGGAAAGGGGCTTCAAAAAAGGGCTCTTTATAAGGGCCTCTAGAAGGGGTTTGGGGTGTAGGGTTTCAGGTTTTCGGTTTTTTTGGGTTTAGGGTTTGGTGTTGAGGGCTTAGGGTTTGAGGTTTCAGAATGTTTTAGATACTAGTACTTGAAAGGGCTCTACAAGGGGCGTTATAAGGGTTCTGTGGCGGGGGCAGGGATCACGATAAGGTTTCAGGTCAGGGCTATATAGGGTTTATATGTTGCGGGTTTAGGGTGTTGGGTGTGGGGTCGTGAGTTCTGTATGGCGTTATAAGACTCTAGCAACCCTGAAACTCCAAATGCCTCGAAGGCACGGCGGCACTATTTGTAGACTTTAGACCACCCAAAATTCCCTAGGAATCTAAGGACTCATATATTAAGGCTTTTGGGCCCAAAGACCATACTAGCACTAACTCGATTTTGGCGGTTTGGGGAAGCACAGGCCAGGGGTTTTCCTCCCCTGCCACATTGGCCGGTCCCACGTGCGCAAGGGTTTAGGATTTAGGATTTAGGGTTTTGGGTTTAGGTTTTTGGTTATGAGTTTAGGGTTTAGGGTTTGGGGTTTGGGGTTTGGGGTTTGGGGTTTTGGGTTTAGGATTTAGGGTTTGGGGTTTTTGGGATCAGAACCCTGGGGCGTAAGCCGCGGGTCACAGCTGTCTCCATCGCACCGACTTTGACCCCTCAAGCCCTTAAATCCCTAAATGCTACGCCTTAAATCCTAAACCCGCAAACCACACACGCCCTCAAACCCTAAACCCTAAACCCCTAAACCCTTAAACCCTAAACCCTTAAACCCTAAACCCTAAACCTTAAACCCTAAACCCTAAACCCTTAAACCCTTAAACCCTTAAACCCTAAAGTACCCCAAAACCAAGTCTTTGCTGCTCTCGCCTTGAGATAAGGCAGGCGTTGCTCGATGCCCTTCAGGTCCCCTGCGCCACAACTTGCGGAAATTCGAGGGTTTAGGTCCCCAAATAAAGGATTCATATAAGGAAACCCAAACCCTAAACCCCAAACCCTAAACCCTTAAATCCGAAACCCTAAACCCTAAACCCCTAAACCCCTAAACCCTAAATCATAATAAGGACGCGTAAAATGAAGGTTTCTTAGGGTCCAGGTAGGGTTTAGGCTTTAGGGGTCTCCAGGGTTTCTTTGGGACATTAGAAGAAGGCTCCTTTAGGGTTTAGGGTTTAGGGTTTAGGGGTTAGGGTTTTAGGGTTTGGGGGTTAGGGTTTTAGGGTTTAGGGTTTAGGGTTTAGGGTTTTGGGGTTCAGGGTTTTAGGGTTTTAGGGTTTAGGGTTAGGGTTTAGTTTAGGGTTTAGGGTTTTAGGATTTAGGGTTTTAGGGTTTTAGGGTTTAGGGTTTAGGGTTTAGGGTTTTAGGGTTCAGGGTTTTAGGGTTTTAGGGTTTAGGGTTCAAAGACAGGTGGCGATAAGGACAAGGCTTCTGCCCTCTACTACACGCGGTGTCCTGTCGGTTTTATCACAAGGGATCTGAAGAAGGCCTTTGGAACCTAGGTTCCTGAGTAACCGCTTTATAGTAAGGGTGCCCCTTTTCCTACTATTTGGTTTCTAATAAGGGGACCCTAAACTAAAAAGGGCAAAAGGGTAGTACTCAGGAACCTAGGAACTAAGTGGTTGCAATTCTTCGGTCTGTAAGTGCTTTTGAGCAGGGTTTCGGGTTTAGAGTTGAAGGGTTGCTTGCCAGGGTGCTAACGGGGTTCTATGATGCTTAAACCCTAAACCCCTAAACCCTAAACCCTGAACCTCCAAAAACCCTTAACCCTAAACCCCTGAACCCCCAAACCCTCAACCCCTAAACCCTAAACCCTGAACCCCCAAAAACCCATAACCCTAAACCCCTGAACCCCCAAACCCTAAACCCCTAAACCCTAAACCCTGAACCCCCCAAAACCCTTAACCCTAAACCCCTGAACCCCCAAACCCTCAACCCCTAAACCCTAAACCCTGAACCCCTAAACCCCGAACCCCTAAACCCGTAATGGAATTGGGATCTACCAGGGCTTGCCGTTTATCGATCAGGGTTTTGATTTCGGGTCTCCCACTGAGATTGCTCTATTTTTTCGGGGTTCCAGTGTTTGTGGGGCGTGAGGTTTAGGGTTCAGGGCTTAGGGTTTAGGGGGGTAAATTGGGATTGCAAGCTTTCAGGGGAACGGCGTTTGGTTCAGATGTCTAAGGCAGCAAAGTCTTGTTAGGGTTTGGGTCCTTTTCTTGCAGGTGTTTTGTCTTTGGTGTCAAGCATACATCCTGACCCCGCTTCAAAGGTGTCCAAAATAATCGTCGCCTGCATCTTATGTGCCTGGATATCCGCCGCGACAGCACGACGGCCCTGCGCTCTATGATCCATGACCTGGTTGATGGACTCCTGGAGCATGGCCGTGGTGCCCCCGACCGGCTGAACTCGCAGCCCGTCCGTACGCGCGACCTCCATCTCCACTTAACGGATCATATAGGACTTTGTAACTAGTAAGTATGGTTGTGAGTACCTTGGTTGGGGGTTTTAAGTGGTTATAAGTTATAAGTATAGTTACCCTAATAATAGCCGTAATCACTAGGTCCCATGATCCTTTAAGCAGCAGCTTCTTGAGCACGTCTGGCGTATCGATGGTCGCTGTGACCTCCTGGCCCCAGCTGCCCCTCCTCATTTACAAGAGCAGCTGCCATAGGGTCTTTATAATTTGGAACGGGGTTTCGGGGACCATTGCACTATAGTTATAATAAGGAACCCCCCAAAATAGTATTTGTAATTACTTAGGCCCCTATAGTACATGCTTTGACGTTGCCGCACCGCGTGCGATGCTTGGGTTGTTCCGAGGCATCTCGAATCAATCTGCCACGGTCGTCGCGGGCGGGAGTGCGCGGGACTGGCACACCGCCTGCAATCTGTAGCCGCTGTAGCCCTTAACCCGCAACAGAACCCTTATATGAGTCCGTAGCCCCAAAAATGCCCTAAACCTCGTAACAGAACCCGTAATATAGAAATTACATACCCACTTAACCCTAAACCCTAAACCCCTAAACCCTAAACCCCTAAACCCTAACCCTCAACCTCTTATGGAACCCTGAAAACATGAAGCTTCAGGCTTTAGGGCTCCCTTGAAGAAACCAGGGCTTGAGGATCATGGGTAGAAACAATAAGGTTTTTTTTTTTTTTTTATGGGCCCTTTTCCGACTGCAGGTACAGCGGGAATTCCTGTACTAGGATGAGCCTGTGGTGGGGACCTCTGATTCGACTAAAAGCGTTCCAAAGTGATTATTGTTTAGAGTCCAGGGCTTAGGTTCCTTTAAGGGTGACAGGGTTTGGAGCTAAGGGGGCCTCATTACGGCTTCGATAACCCTAAAGGTCCGAGTACCCAAAAATCATATACTTTCCCAAATGGTAACCTACACAACTACTATCCAAAACCTATGTCCTTTTAAAGAGATCTATAGGGATTCTATAAGGGTAGTAACTTGTGAGCGCAACGCCCTTACAGACCTCTACAAAACCCCATCCCCCACCCTACCTTAACCCCGACTAATCTACCTTTATAAGGACTTATATAAAGAAATCATTTTAGGGAGCCCTAAAAAGGGTGGGATATTTGGGGTGCAGGTAGACTCTAAAACCTGCACCCTCGAAGCCCGAAGCCCTAATAGCCCTCAACCCTACACCCTTCACCCTGCACCTTAACCCTACACCCTAAACCCCTAAAGCCCTAAACCCTACACCCTAAACCCTAAACCCTAAACCCCTAAACCCCTAAAGCCCTAAAGCCCTAAAGCCCTAAAGCCCTAAAGCCCTAAAGCCCTTAAGCCCAGGCCTGTGCCATCGCCGCTGGCATCTTGGAAGGAGCGCGGGTAGACCCTTGGCTTGGAGGATCATGGAACTTAGCGTTCCTTAATGGCATCCTTAAAAGGATCCTTATAAAGGGATCCTTAAAGGGATCCTTGAAGGGATCCTGAAAAGGATCCTTATAATGGGATCCTTATAAAGGGATCCTTATAAAGGGATCCTTATAAAGGGATCCTTCAAGGGATCCTTAAAGCGCCGCCCGTTTTCGGAGTCGGCAACGGTTTAGGCCCAGCGACTCCCAAACTCTACGGTTTAGGGTTTAGGGTTTAAGGTTTAGGGTTTGAGGTTTCGGGTTAAGGGTTTAAGGTTTGGGGCTTGAGGTTTAGGGTGTAGGAGACCTCAAATTATGAATGGAAATGTGGAAGCTTTAAGGTATATTCCTTAAGTAGAAGGTTTTGGAGTCTCTGGGGATAAGGAATAACTAAGCTTCATGTACGGGTTCCCTTAAAGCTTCATAATCACTTCTTCAGGCTCTTCTGTTGAATCAAAGAATCCGACAGTTTAGACATTGAGGCGCTTGTGAGAGGCATTCCGGACAGCCTGAGCTGTGAGATCCTCATGCTTCATGGGGCTTTTGTGGAGCTTAGGGCTAGGATCGGATGTTTAATATAGGGGCCTGAATACATACCCACAATTTTTTGGGGTTCCTTACTATACTTATAGGATAATACACCCGAAACCCGGTTCTAATTCTCAAGGGCCCTATGTCAGGGCTTTGCGCGGATTTAGTTGAGGGTCTCTTTCGGTCCCGCAGCCGAAGAAGACAACAAGCGGGGAACACAGAGGGATGAGGGCTTAGGGTTTAGGGTCTAGGGTTTAGACATGGGGCGTCCAAACAAGGGTGCTAGAAGGGTTTAGGATTCCGGGTTTGGGGTTTACCCTAATGCTCCTGGACCCTCGTAGTGAGATCCCAAACCCTAGCCCCCAAAGCCGAAACCCAAGGCTTCCAGGTGTTAGATACATGCGCGAAGCTTCAACTGGAGAGTCGGAGATGTATTATGCCTGAAACGACAAACACAAAACCCCCCTAAACACGGAATCATTAACAAGATTATTCCTTAGAGGTCCTAATTTGACTTCTCTTCATATATTCCTTAATATACCCCCAAAGGCATCGTATGAGGCCCCTATGGTTTCTCGATCTTTGACCACATGCGATGCCGAGCTTCTGGTACATGACCTCCGTCTCCCACCAATGGCCCCCAGTGCCAGCCTGCTTGGCTTTAGTATTTAGGGCTCCTTAAAGGGATCTATAAGGGTTCCTTAAAGCGATCTAGAAAGGTTTCTTTAGGGTTTCCATAAGGGTACTCTCTTGAGGAACTCTAAGTCCCATGATCCTTTAAGTAGTGTTTAGGATGTCTATACTGAACTTAGACCCCTAGCAAAAATTATAATTTTAGCTGTTTCTTAGGGATTGTAATAACCAAAGATTAACAATTATTTGAAAGTTCCCCTAAGATGTGGGGGCTGTGGAGGTTTGGGGCCCCAAGGCAAGGCTTTGGGGTTTAGGGGGTTTGGGGTTTAGAGTTTGAGGCTTAGGGTTTAGGGTGTTGGGGTTTAAGGCTGGGTTTAGGGCTTCGGTGTTTGAGGCTTGGGCTTTAGGATTTGGGGGTTTCCGAAGGGTACTTTATTTGGGGTCCTTAAAATAAGGATCCTACTATTTAGGGTACTAATTAGGGTCCCCTAGTTTGGGAAACTCCCATTTGGGGTTTAAGGCTGAGAGTTTAGGGTTGAAGATTTAGTCAGATTTGGAGCCCAGCCCAACGTAAGCAACTGCCACCAGGAAGCCACAAACCCGACACCCCCAGCCGTACGTAGCAAACAGAAACCATAGTGACTAGGACTAGAACAGCGGGAGGATGTTACCCGAAAAGCCCAACACTCCGTATATAGGAGTAGCAGTAACTCTCCATTCCTGTTGTAGAGTACATGTGGTTGGAGCGTTCGAGGTGCATCGTCAACCTACATGCAAGGGTCAGAAGGCATGGGCAGTTGAGACCGCAAGTCCGCAAGATCTGCAATACCGCAGGAACAAGACATCCCTCATCAGTACTAGAAACACCAGGGTTCAAAAACGACTAGACGACGGGTCTACTAACGTTCCATAAGGGAGGGGGATATAGGGTACCTACGGCCCATGGCCTACTTCCAAAGTAAAGTCCCCTGATCCGTCGAGGGCTCCTCGGAGAGAGGATCCCGTTAAAACTCCCCACAAAAAATTGCGAACATAACTTCCGTTAGTGATCGCGAAGGCCTTCTTCTTGTTGTAAGAGGGGGGTTCGAATTTGCTTCAGTTGACCCCCTGAGCCGTCACACAGAAAATTGTTGTCCTCTTTGATGGGCGTCTGAAGGCAAAATCTCTCCATGGTGGCGTACTGAGCGTGACTGCCTTAAACCGTACAAGGCACATTTAGGCCTTAAACGCCACACCCATGCTGGCTTTTAAGGACTCATACAATAAATTATGACGCCTTCGAACTGCCTCAAATGCCCTGTCTCGTGCACCTTCCGCACGGGTATCATGGAATTGGCCTGCGTTTTGAGTTTAAGGTTTAGGGTTTGTCGAGGGGTTTAAGGTTCAGAGTGTAGGGCTTGGGGGTTCGGGCTAAGGAAATTTTAGGGTCTGTTTGAAGGACCATGGGACTGGATTAGTAACTTGGGGCTACTTGGGGTTAAACGTGCTCAAATTTCTCCTGCTTATGACACTGGTTAATTAGTGATGATTGAGCTACTTCGTGATTCTTAAGATGCTTGAAGGATCGGCAGCGTTTTGGGGTTCAAGGTGAATACTTGAGGCTTCTCCAAGTCAGGGTTTACGGTGTATGCGCTGACTATGCAGCACTTTATCGTCGTCTCTACACGCTTCACCGGAGCAGGGTGCTGCATTGGGTGTTAAGGACTGCGGAGTTCGGATCTACCGTACATGCAAATTGTAAGCCTGACAGCCTAGAACCAAAGAACCCTCAACCCCAGAACCGTCAAAATTTCAACCCTAAGCCCCTAAACCCCTAGACCCTAAAATCCTGAACATTACGCCCGGAGAGCTTCGGCTGGTGCCGCCTCTAGGGTTGAATTCGGAGGCCTGAACATTATCTGCTGTATATGTATACATGTATGTTTGTTTGTTTGTTTATGGAGAAAGAGAGAGAGAGAGAGAATGCATGGATCAAACCCTCCTTCATCTCGCTCGCTCGTTCACTTTGTCTCTGCCTCTGTGCCTTTGTCGCTCTTTCTTGGATGGCTCTCTCCCCGACTATCGCTCTTTGTTTTGTCATTGTCTCTCAACATGGCATTGCCTGAAGCCTTAGGGGAACCATCACAACTAGAATAGGGTCTTGCGGGTTACTATACGATCACTATAACGCGCCAAATAAGGGTATAAGACTACTGACTATGAAGACTCCTCCCAAACCCTAAGCCCCCTGTAAGCCCTGTGAGCCCAAACCCTAAACCCTAAACCCTAAACCCCTAAACCCTAAACCCTAAACCCCTAAACCCTAAACCCATCTTAAGCCTCCCCCATTCACAGCTGCCTCGGCGAAGCAGGCCGAAGCCAAAGCCAAGATTGCCAAAGCCGCCATGATGGCAGAGGGGCTCTCTTGCGACATAAGATAGGGGCCTACAACTTCGAACGGGGACTTCCTGGGTAGGGCTCTTGGGGTTTAGGGTTTAGGGCTTTGCGTGCCAGGACTGCTACAGTAGAATGCTGGAATTGGGACCGGAGATGGCTGTCTTGCTGGAGGTTGGCGGTGAAAGCCAGACCGGCAAGTCACAGAGAATGACAAGATTCGATCAAGGCGCCGACGCATGATTCGGCCAAACTGCCAATCAGACACACTCCGCAGCGCTAAGAATGAACATAAAAGATAGTCGGACAAGCCTCCGAATCAAGTCGCCCCTATTGCACAAATCACAGCCCCTCACGCCCACTTGGAGGATCATGGGACTTCGTAATTAAGTATGGCTTGTAGTGCAACACTTGGGGTAAAAGTCCTTACAAGTAGAGTTACCTTTATAATAATCCTAGCTACTAAGTCGCATGACCCTGTACTTCAGGAAGCCCGTGGAACCGAACCGAACCGCAGGAACCGAACCGCGACGAACCGAACCGCAGCGAACCGCGCGAACCGCGAAGCGAACCGCACGAACGGCCAAAATATGCAAACCGAACCGAACCGAACCGCGATCTCTATTATTACTGTTATTACTACTTCTACTCCTACTCCTGTATACTCCTACTCCTACTCCTACTCCTGGTCTTACTCATAGTCCTATTACTACTGCGAAGACGACTACTACTACTGCTACTACTGCTACTACTGCTACTACTGCTGCTACTGCTACGACTGCTACTACTGCTACTACTGCAACTACTGCTACTACTACTACTGCTGCTGCTACTACTACTAATACCACTACTACTTCTGCTACTGCTGCTACTACTACTACTACTACCACTACTACTATTCACGGACTTCGGTCCTACTACTACTACTACTACTACTACCACTACCACTACCACTACCACTACTACTACTACTACTACTACTACTACTACTACTACTACTACTACTACTACTACTGCGGCGACGCTTTTCAAACATGCGGACATAAGAATAGATTAAACAGAAACCACATACTACCTCTGTGAAGGGCGCGGTCGACCCGGCCATTTTTTAAAACATGCGGAGGAGGTGTGTGGAGCTGGAGGGCTGATGGGAGGGTTGGTGGAGTCTAGGGGAAAAGGCTGGAGGGTTGGTGCGGCAAAGAACAAACAAAACTGGCTAGGCTCGACACAGCAGAATACGCAGGACTGGAGGGGTGGAGGGTGAGTCCCGGGGTGGGCGGCACCCAAATCTGAATCTTGCGAATTAGACGCTAATTCGCTCAAATCCGCAAACAGGGATGGTTACACTATGACCCGACTTCAACCTACTTCAGATAACCCTAAACACGAATTGAATCCTAAGCCCTATAAAGCTTTGCTAAGCTCGAACCCACTCAAAACCCTACCTCACACAACCCGAAACCCTAAATCCCTAGACCTATACAGCCCCGTTGAACCCTGTTAACCCTACCTGGACCTTGCAAAACCTAGGACTTATAGTTAACAGGAAATATAGTAAGGAGCCCTAAGCATCCAGGGTGCAGGTGAATGCTGAACCTGCTCAGCTGCATTGCTGGTGGGACCTTCTTCTACCGACTCCTCTGGGCCTCTGACATTCTCCGCGAAGATTTCGCGGCTTCAATGGGGTCCTCCTCACAAAAGGTGCGGAGCCCGGGGAGGGCCTCAGGGTTCGTATTTTTTTTTGTGGGCCCTTTTCCATCTGCAAGTGCATCTGAAACCCCGGGTTCGTATTTTTAGGATTTAGGGTTGATGGCCTAAGAGTTTAGGGTTTAGGCTTTTTGGGGTTCGGGTTTGGGCCATTAGAGTTTAAGGTTTGGGCTTTTTGCCCTGAAACCCTCCCGCAACCCTATGCCCTCAATCCCGAAACTCTACTCTGTAAAGTTCGAAGTCTAAGCCCTAAACGATACTTGGAGGATCGTTGGACTTAGTAAGCATGGTTATATGTACCTTACTTGGGGATATCTATAATTATAAGTATAGTTACTCTAAAAATAACCCCAGTTCCTAAGTCTCATGATCCTTTAAGTAAGCCCTAAGCTATACTGAACTTAGACCCCTAGCAAAAATTACAATAATAGCTGTTTCTTAGGGAATATAATAACCAAGTATTAAAAGTTATTTCTAAGTTCCCCTAAGTAAGCCCTAAATCCCCAAGCCCTAAGTCCGTAAACCAAGCTGTTACCAGGTTGCTCCTGCGGCCTCAGCCTAAGCAAGAAAGCCCGGAATAATAACCACAATAACAACAATAACGATATGGATGATACTGGTATTGACAAAAGCAATGGTAGGATGAAAAATGATAATAAGAAGGAGCATAGTGATACGAATAAGACTAATAGTAATGATATATAAAATACAAAAGCATAATCATCTACAACAAGTCTCGGCTTAGAGGTTTAGGATGTCCAAGGTAGGGCGTGGCAGCGTTAGGCTACACTCCTAACTAACCCTTTCTTCTCAGCGCTACCTGTGGTGCTCAGAGACTCCAAGACCCTCTAACTATGGAATAGACATCTAAAAACCATAGGAACCCTTCTCATCCTTATTACTGTTATTACTATTTAAGACTAATTCCTTACTTGCCGGGTTTATCAGCGCTACCAGTGGTGGCCCGGAGGAGAATTGAAGAAACCTCTAATGGCTCCTTTAAGGGTTCCTTGAAGGTCCTTTGAAGGATTTCTTAAGGAGCTTTTGAGGGATCTGTTAAGGGGTCCTTTAAGGGGTCCCTGGGATCCTTTAAGGGTTCCTTGAAGGGCTCATTGAAGCGCTCTTTTCGGGACTTGAGGGGTTCCGATTAGGGCTCGTCCTCGGGTTTAGGGTTTAGGGTTTCGGGCTTGGGCTTTAGGGTTTAGGGTTTAGGGGCCTAGGGTTTTAGGGTTTAGGGTTTAGGGAAGACCACAAAACGGAAAAAAGGAGCCCCCTCAAACACAAGACTTTTTGTGCCGGCCCACAGTCAGGATCGCAGCTGTTGTCAGGACTAATGCTCGAAATCCTGCGTTACTTTCAGGGTGAGGTCAACGGCTTAGGCTTTAGGGTTTAGGGTTTAGGGTTTATGGGTTTAGGGTTTAGGGTTTAGGGCTTAGGGTTTACAGCGCTTTTTCTGGGTTGGCTCTTCTGTAGGAGTTTCAGGTACAATCCTGCAATTATCCATGGCAGCGGTATAAGAGCTTTACTAGGCTTCAACCGCATACCTTCAAGATAATTCTTGGATCGTACCAGGGATTCTTCTGGAACTTTCGGGGACCTGACGGGATTCCTAAGTTATCCAGAGGGTCGGCCGAGTACAGAAATAGTAGGGTTTCAGGTACCCAAAAACTAGTCAGACTATAGTATTTTGGACCAAAAACCTACTATTTGGGCACTTGGACCCATATACCCCCCCTTAAGGATGCCATAAGTAATGCAGGATTGCGTGCATCAGCAGCACGGGAGCATCTGGGGGTTGGCTTTGCGTTTACTGTAGATCCATTAGAGGTTTACAGCTTAAGGCTTAGATCTCTACGGCTTTAGGGCTTAGGGCTTCAGGGCTAAGGTCCTGCTCGGGACGCCACGCGGGACGCGCGTTCGGAACGCAGCCCCGGAACGTGTCTACATACCCTCCCCGGAACGCAATGGCCAAAACGCACAGAGTACTAAACCCTTTACCTTCCCTGAACCCCAATACTTTTTGTTCCGCCCGGCGGATCTCCAATCTGTGCCATGTCCTGCACTATTTGATCTTTGGGACGGTTTACCGGGTTAGGGTTTAGGGTGTTTTCTTTAGGGCCGTGCGTTTTTACAGAGCTGTAAAACGCACTATTTGTTCTTTGGGGCGGTCTAATAGGAGGTTAGGGTTAAGGCTGCTTTCTCGAGGGCCGTGCGTTTTTTTTACAGCGCTGTAAAACGCACTTAGGGTTTAGGGTGCTTTCTCTGGGGCCGTGCGTTTGTACAGAGCTGTAAAACGCACTATTTGTTTTGCGTGGCAGAAATCCATCCTCCCCG
>BGNK01002546.1:0-57966 GCA_003297005.1 Symbiodinium sp. clade A Y106 | reverse complement strand
TCTGCCACTTGCTTTCAAGCAACTGGATTGTGTAATTTCAGGACGTGCGGTCTTAGGACGCAAGTTTTTAGGACGCGCGTGCAGAACGCCGGGACGTGCGGCCCGAAGGAGCTAAGCTTCAGGGTTTAGGGTTCAAGAAGTCAGACGTTTGCGGTTTAGGATTTTCGCAAGGGTGTAACTCCTCTAAACTCCTTAAAACGCTCGGAAAAGCTCCATGCAACCCAATCAAACCCCTAGATCATACCAAAAAAAACCTGAGGCCCTAACCACGAGATCAGTGAGAAGCTTATGTCTGCGGGGCTTGGGATCTTCATCGGGACTCATGATTCATGACTTTGCCCCTCTTTCTTATGCCGGAGAAGGAGCCCTAACCACCAAAATCCTAAAATCTTAAAAGCCGTATACTAGGTGCCGATTTCAACAGTCTGCAAAATCTTTAAAACTTTAAGCCCCGAAAAGGTAGGTTCTTCAGGGTCCAGGCTAGTATAAACGCTAATATGGAGCCCTACAGAAAAGTAGGCTTTGGTAGGTTACAGGTAGCCCATGTTGTCAACCGCTACATCCCTGAACTGCTACAGCAGCTAAGCCCGTACGTACATGAACCCTCAAACCTTGAACCGTAAACCCCACACGCAAAGCCTAAACCCTAAACTCAAACCATAAACCCTAAACTAGAAAAACCTAAACCTAAACCATAACACCGAAACCCTAAACCCTAACCCGCCCAAACCCTGAGTCAGCCACCCGCAGAAGTCGAAACCCAAAGCCCTGGAAGCCCAAGTAACGCATTTTAAGGTTTTGGCTTTAGGGTTGAGGGTTTAAGGATTAAGGTTTTGGGTTTAGGCTTGCAGGTTTGAGCATTTAAGCATCTAAGGATTTAGGCTTTAGGGCTTAAGGATTTAAGGATTTGCCTTTAGGGTTGAGGGCTGGATTTAAGCTACTTGAAGGATCATGGGACTTAGTAACTACGGTTATTATTGTGGTAACTATACTTATAATTACTTATAACCCCAATTAAGGGACTTATCACCATACTTACTAAGTCCCATGATCCTCCATTATAGAACCCTTCCAGATCCCTTGAAGGAACCCTATTATAGAACTCTATAGTACCCTAAAAAGGAACCCTAAACCATACTTACTAAGTCCCATGATCCTCCCCCCCCCAATACACAACCCTTATAGATGCCTTTCAGGATCCCTTTAAAGAACCCCTATTGTAGAACCTTATAGTGCCCTAAAAGGAACTACTAAGTCCCATGATCCTCCTAGTAGGTCTTTCGGCCATAGGAGCCCCCAAACTGCTTTCGAGTTCTTACGGAGGTTTCCGAAAATTCGGGATACCTTTAAGGGTTCCTTAACGGGATCTATAAGGGTTCTATAAAGGGTTTAGGGTTTAGGGTTTCCGAAAATTAGGGATACCTTGCTTTGGGGTCCTTATAGTCAGGATCCTACTATTTAAGGTACTATGTTGGGGTCCCCTATTTTCGGAAACTCTTTTAGGGATCTATAAGAGCTCATGGGACCTAGGGTTCCTTGGGGTGCCCTATTTTCGGAAACCCCCTTACGGGCCTCCAGCCCTCGTGTCCTTGGAGCGCCTCTTTGCCCCCAAGTTGGTCTCAATGTCAGCAGTAGATAGGGTTTAGGGTTTAGGGTTTAGGGGTTTAGGGGTTTAGGGTTTAGGGGTTTAGGGGTTTAGGGGTTAGGGGTTCAGGGTTTAGGGTTTTTGAATCTTAAAGTCGACGCCAGACAGCTGGAATAGTCATCCTCATAGCTTTAAGGCTTTTAAGGTGATATGTTTAGGGTTTAGGGGTTAAGGTGAAGTTTATTATGGAATCCCAGCACCAATCCTCCTAAATCCATGCTCCAACTTTCTGGGATTCACTAGACCCTGGATTCTGGACCCTCGTAATGAAATCCCAAATCTTAGCTTACTAAGTCCCTTGATCCTTGCAGTAGACCCTAAGACGCCCCCGTTATAGAACCCTTATAGAACCCTTAAAGAGACAGAAACCTTATAGAACCCTAATTCCCGTTTAAGGACCCCTTCCGGAGCCTAAGGTCGGCCCTGGATTCTAGCGCCTTCCTCTGGATAACCCAGTTGGTTGCGAACAGATCCTTTTGTCAATAGATAACCCGAGAAGCCCGCTTGGAGGATCATGGGACTTAGTTAGCATGGTAATAAGTTCCTTAATTGGCGATACAAGTCTAGGTTCCTGAGTAACCCCTTTATAATAAGGGTACCCTTTTTTCTACTATTTGGTTTCCAATAAGGGGACCCTAAACTAAAAAGGGCAAAAGGGTAGTACTCAGGAACCTAGAAGTAGTTATACGTACAGTTGCCCAACGAATAACCGTAGTTACTAAGTCTCATGATCCTTTGCGCAGGTACTGGTACCTACATAGCGGGTTCCTGCTCCTCAAGCACCATAAAAGCACACATGAACCGACCTAAACCCTAAACCCAAAACCCTAAACCTATGACCCCAAAACCCACGACCAAGGTAACCCGGCTTAAGGTTCAGCGGCAACAAGCCCATAAGCCCTTTTTGGTGCGAAATTTGCAATAAAAGAACACACAAGTGCAACAACCCATTTGGGTTCATATTACAACAAGCCCAAAACCATAAATCCCTAACACTAGACCCGCATATAGCAACAATCTCAAGAAGCTTCGGGGATTTGAGGAGCCCTCAAAGGGAGCCCCTAAAGGAACTTATAAACCCCAAATTATATTAAGCCCGTAAACCTGAACCCTAAACCCTTAATATCAAGCCTTACCCCTGTAGACCCCAACCCCAAACCCTACACTTTTAACCCTAGACCCTAAACCAGAAACCCCAAGCCCTAAGCCCGACCTGAACCCTGAACCCTTGATATAAAGTAGAAACCGGAAAGTTGGAACATGAATATCCTCCTGCCCTTAAGGTAAAGTATAAGGGATCCTAGCACTAATCCTCCTAAATCCATGTTCCAACTTCAACAATATTAACCCAAACCCTATAATAGACCCTAACCTCTAAACTGCGCCCCTAAACCCTAAACCCTTAATCTACCTTTGGTAAGTAGGGAATGGAGGAATGGTAGTTATAATTGTATCCCATTCCTCCATTCCCTACTTACCAAAGGTAGGTAATGGACACCCTAAACGGAGCCCTATTCTGCTCCTTCGTTGAGGCTCAGATCTGGGGCTCAGTGGCTGAGGAGCCCGTGAGCGTCAAAGGCGGCGGTCGGGCGGGCCGAGTCCGTCCGCTCAAGTTGCCCTGGCGGTTAGGGTTTCGAGTTGAGGGTGTAGGTTTACAGTTTAGGGTTTAGGGTTTAGGAATTTCTGTAAGGGTTCCTTTGGGTTACAGAATTTTTGGAGGTTTGTTTGGGTTCGGTTCCAGGATTTCTCAAAGGGTTCCTGGGGGTTTAGGGAATGCTTGGGCCAAATTCTGGGGTTTATGGTTTAGGGTCGAAGGATTTGGCAGAGAGTTCCTTGAAGGGTGCTGTTGAGGGTTCCTTTTCGGGTGAACGCGCATTTTCGTGGGTTTCATAGGGTTGCATGACGGCTTTGGGGTTAGTGGTTCCCGTTATGGGTTCCTCTTAATGATGTTTAAAGATGACAATGAACATCTTTTAAAACCCCAATCCCTGAACCCTAAAGCCCCAAACCCTAAACCCCCTAAAGGAGCCCTTAAAAGGAGCCCTGCCCCAAACCCTGTTCCCCACACTGAAAGGATCATGGGACTTAGTAATTACGGTTATTATTAGGGTATAACTATACTTAAGATTACCTATAACCCCAATTAGGATACTTATAACCAAGGATCCCTTTAAGCAGCCCTTGAAGGAACCATACTAAGTCCCATGATCCTCTACTATGGGACCCTTCCAGATCCCTTTAAGGAACCCTATTATAAAACCCCATAGTACCCCTTAAAAGGGAACCCTAAGCCATACTTCCCAAGTCGCCTGTTCCCCATAAAGAAAGACGACAGAGCGAGCCTGGACCCTAAACCCCCAACCCTAAACCCTAAGATCCTTAATCCTACCTATTACCTTCATCCCTCCTTTCCCTGGGCATCAAAACTGCCCAAAAGCCTTCTATAGTATGGTCTTTGGGCCCAAAAGCTTCAATATATGAGTCCTTAGAGCCCTAAACCCTATAGATCCCTTTAAAGGACCCCATATAGATCCCTTTAAAGGAACCCTATATGAGTCCTTAGATTCCTAGGGTTTTGAGGCCTCCGATAAAGAAAGATGGTAGAGTGAGCCCTCGACTCCTACATTAGGGTTTAGGGTTTAGGGGTTTAGGGGTTTAGGGGTTTAGGGTTTAGGGTTTAGGGTTTAGGGTTTAGGCGTTTAGGGTTTAGGGTTTAGGGGTTTAGGGTTTAGGGTTTGGTAGTTTCCGAAAATAGGGGACCCTAATATAGTACCCTAAATATTGGGATCCTTATTTATAAGGACCCCAAAATCGGGTACCCCTAATTTTCGGAAACTCCCTGATAGATCCTTTATAGAACCTTTCAAGGATCCCTTTAAAGGAACCCTATTCTAACTATTAAGGCCCCTACAGTAAAGAAAGACGACATAGCGCGCCTGCACTGGCTCCAGCAAGAAATGGGCGTAGACCTCATTCTCCGTCTCCTCCTGAGCCAAGTATCAGTTTTAGGGTTTAAGGGCTTAGGGTTTTAGGGGCTTAGGATTTAAGGGTTAGGGTTTAGGGTTTTAGTGTTTAGGGTTTTAGGGTTTAGGGGGTTTAGGGTTTAGGGGTTTAGGGGTTTACGGTTTAGGGTGTCGATTTCAACAGTCTCCCAAGTTGCTCATAACGAGGGCTCTATACTAAACGATACGGAAAATTCATGAAATATCCAAAATCGATACCTAGTAAACGGGTTCAAGGCCTTGGGGTTTGGCAGCCAGCTTGGGAATTTGGGATTAGGGTTGATGAACCCTAAACCCTAAACCCTAAACGCTAAACCCCTAAACCCTAAACCCCAAACCCCTAAACCCTAAACCCTAAACCCCTAAACCCTAAACCCCAAATTAGGATTTTGCACGGTTTGGGGTGTCTGTTTTAGTTTGCTGGGGATTTAGGGCTTTGCGGGTCTGGGGTAAGGGGTTACCAACCCAGGCTCTGGCTCAAGGGACCCAAACTTAGGGTTTTGGGTTTAGGGCTTAGGGGTTTTGGGTTTAGGGATTTGGGTTTAGGGTTTAGGGTTTTAGGGTTTTAGGGCTTTAGGGTTTTAGGGTTTAGGGTTTAGGGTTCAGGGAACCCAAACCTTACTTTCACAGGGGATTTTGATTACCCTACATTCAGTTCCTCTATGTTTTTGCTGGAGGATGGGTTGTGCAAAAACAGGCTCAGGCGGCCGTAGAGTTCCTCCAGGGTCGATGCATTTCTCCTGTACTGTACGGGCCTTAATAATAAGAATAGGGTTCCTTTAAAGGGGTCTATAAGGGCTACTATAATTTTACAGTAGTTCGCTTGCCAGCCTCACGAGCTTCGAAGCATCCGCTAAGAAATTGCTGAATTCGGTTCAGGCCAGAAAAAAAGCAGAAAGAAACAGAAAAGGAGTTCAAGGAGGAAGGAAATCCCAAGAAGGTATATAGTGGGCATTGGGGCGGCTCTTGGTCGAAGCACTTCTGTTCGAAACTGCAAGGCAATGGCTAACTAAGAAACCCCACACAACCTGAGGGAAACGAAACTGCCTGCTTGCACAAGTCCCTGCAGCATTACCGCCGGTTATTACCGCCGGTTAAACATCTACAAGGGCTACTATAAGGATGTAATATAGGGGCCTTAATAATTAGAGTAGGGTTCTGGGGCCTATCTTTGCATAGTCATAATGAGGAACCCCCAAACTAGTGTAGGTAGTTATTTAGGCCCCTAGAGCACTGCCAGGGTGCATGATCACCCTAGCCCTAGACGCCAACCCTAAACCCTAAGCCCTAAACCTTAAACCCTAAGCCCCTAAACCCTAAACCCTAGACGCCAACCGTCTTCTTTTGTGTGCAGGGCGGCCACGCTGTGATACCTGCAAGGAAGTCCCGGGAGGATTTCGTGGCCCGTGGCGATGGCGTACCTCTTCCTCAAAGGAGAGCCATAAGCGAGATTCCTAAGTTTTTGAAGATGTCTGTTAGGCTACTGTCGGAAAAAATAACTGCATTCATGCCGAGTAATATGGGAGTTTCCGACAATAGGGGACCCTAATATAGTACCCTGAATAGTAGGATCCTTATTATAAGGACCCCCAAATAACGTACCCTAACTTTCGGAAACTCCCATATGCTTCCTGGAGGATCCGTCTTTGCAGAAGTATCTTCGCCATCAAAGCCCATATCATGGTAGAGCCTGTTGCACAGTAGTGGCAGTAATGTAGGAACCTGATTAAGAAACCCTGGGTCTTTATTAGGGCTCCTTACATGAATCCCACTATTTGGGGGTTATAGGGCCAGGGTTTCTTAATCAGGTTCCTGCATCGTCGTAGTCGTCGTAATAGTATAGTGCAGTGCCGTGCTTGCTGTTATTGCTGTTCTCGTTGCTCTTCTTGTTGCCTAGGACTGCTACAGCCTGCCCCCTGATCCGCCAAGCACTGCACTGACTCTGGAATCTCTTTGACGGAAACCCCCGCTAGAGGGTCAAGTTCAAAGCAGACCGGGGCAACGAAATCGGGCTGCGGAGAACCTTACTACGGTTGATGATATAAACCCTGCATTACTTTGATGACCGATGACTTCCGTATTATGGGTAATGCAGGATTTATACCATCAAAAGTATGATCCCTCTCGTTAGCGTTCCCGGGACATTGAACCGCAAAACCCTAAACCCAAAAATACGAAACCTCACGACAATCCCAGCCCGAATTCAGGCCCCGGTCTGGTACCTCCTCACTGTACAGTGGCTTTGAGTAGTTAGGGCCGAGGCTTGGGGTCTAGAGTGTAGGGCTTGTGCGTGTGCTTGAAGGCCTAGATGTGAGGAACTCAGAACATAGAAATCATAACAACAGAACATATCGGCGCTGCAGGGTCCGTAGAAAGCTACTCGCCCAGAAAATATGGGGCCAGTACGAACACTGTTTCGGGATCTAGCACTCTACTACTCCATAGCACAGATCTTCCAGGAAAGGCTGCGGGGGAGGTTCGGGGCACACAGTTGCAAGCGCGTGCGGAGGCAGGCACGTTCACTGCCAAAGTAACTGGCTGCAACCAAAACTTTACTAAGCGACGCAACTTAAAATACTTCTGCGGCTGCAACGAAGCTCCCCACTGATTTTTCAGAAGGGTCAGCGCTCAGCAGCTCGTCAGGTTCGGTGTTGGCTCCTTGCGTTGCCTCAGATTCACAACAGCAGCCTAGGGAAGCTGTGGGTTGAGGGTTTAAGATTTAGGCTTTAGGGTTTAGGGTTTAGGGTTTGTGGCAATTCAGTGCTCTGAATGGCTCGACGAGAGATTTTGCTGGAGTTACAGTTATACCCCACATAATCTACCTTTGCAGGACTCAGATAAGGAAATCATGATAAGGAACCCGAAGCATGTAGGTGCTATACTAGAGGCTCTCACCTTCAGAGTCTTTGGATCTCCGAAAAAAGGGGACCCTGATAGAGACCCTAAATAGTAGGATCCTTATTATAAGGACCCCAAACCCTAAACCCTAAACCCTAAACCCCATAATGAGGTACCCCTAATTTTCGGAAACTCCCATATCTCTAGAAAGCCGTACCCTATTCGGGGGTCTTTGGGATAGGGCTCCTGTCATTTAGGGTTTAGCGTTTAGGGTTACACGGTTTAGGGTTTAGGGTTTAGGGTTTAGCATTTAGGGTTACAGGGTCCCTTTAGTTTCTTTTCTGGACAACGTCAGATGTGTCTTTCCCCTAACTGAAAACCTGGCCGAGTTGCTTTTGATGTGGCTGTACAAGGAATTCTTGAAGGCGTTTTGCACCTGAGCCGAAGGTTTCAGGCAGTCGGAACCAAGAACAGGCGAAAAAAACACCCGAAGCCCTAAAACATGAATATTGACCTTATTGAACCCTAAAGCTTAAGTTAGTATACACTGAAGCTTAAATTATAAAACCGTCAAACCTGATCTCTGAGGCCAAAACCCTGAATCTCAGTGGGTGCCGAGAACGTCCGAGGGCCTGAGTATAAAAAACCACCAGATGACTAAAACGAACTACTGGCGGAGGCTTGCAGAAACCTTAAAAGAACTGCTAATGTTGCCCTTAGGATAACCTAATGAAACTAAACGAACTCTTTAAAAGTCCCTGGGCTCAACTAGCACAGCCTGGCCTGATGCCTACCTATGTCCCTGTTTGTATGTGCCATGATCCAAAACCCCTGCAAAGTTTATAAAACCGCGGCGGGAAGATTCAAAAGGCCATCATTCATCACATCATTCTCGAATTGAGCCTCTAATTGCTTGCGAACTCCTATGAGCCTTGAAGCACACCGCCATTGGCTTGTCTAAGTTGCAGATAGACCAGGTAGAACTTCTCTTGAAAGAACTATATACTGCCCCAAAAGACCTGAGAAGTGAAAGTTGGTGGTTTTGGTGTGGGTTCTGAAAACCAAAACACGCTCACAAGCTACACCCCAAGCTATTTACCCTAAATCCCTAAACCCCCAAAAGCCCCAAAATCGCAAAACGCCAAAGACCTAACACCCTCTAAAAACCCTGAAGCCCTGCAGGCCTAAACCCCCAGTTGCCAAAAAAGCTGCGAAGGAAGAGATCTGAGGAGAGGAGTCCTCCTTGGATTGCAAACGGAGCATCTCCTGGCCACGACCCAAGGTCTCTATCGTGGTTCATGAATATCAGGGCTTTAAGAGGATGAAGGATTTCGGGGTTTAGTGTTATAATCAGGATTTTGAACTTTTTACGGGCTTCTCAAAGGTCTCATAAGAGTTGGTTTTAGGGGAATGACAAGGGAGACTATGGGTGGTAAACCCTAAACAAGGGTTCAGCCCAGTGAAAGAGCACGATAGAACACGCATGTAGGCACTTTTTACTGCCTTTTCGCCAATGCGCATATATATATACATATATATATATATATACACACTACTTATAAGCTAATAGATGCTTTGTTTCCCTTTGTTTCCCTTCTAGAGACCCTGTATAAACCCTTACAGGAATCCTGACAGGAATATGTTCGAATTCTTCGAGCCACCCCAATATTGCCTCTCCCCAAACCCTTAGCGCCAAACCCTTAGCACCAAAACTCCTAACGATTCCTTTTAAAGGGGTCTATAAGGGTTAGCGGTTAGCATAAGGGTTTGATAGACATTTGATAGAGAAGTCTTAATCATTAAATCGGGTCGGGGGGTGTAGGGTTTAGGGTTTAGGGTGGGGTATATTATACTAAGACTGTGACAAGGCACCCTCTGGAATGATTTTGGGCGATTATGCAGGATTCCAGAGGGTCCATATATACCACCATTATGGAATTAGGTCCTAAAAGACCATCCGTGTTATGGTTTTGGGGACCTAATTCCATAATGGTAGTTAGTGTATATGGACCCTCTGGGGATTCCATATTAATGCAGACCCTTGATTAATAAACACCCTCCTCTTTACAGGGATTACAGGGTTTATTGTTGTATCAGGGGTCTACATTGTTCAATGGCACTCGCTTCAAAAAGCACCTTCAGGAGAAGCCCCATACCACAAAGGTTTGCAAGTACAAACACCCAAGCAACAACCCAAAACCCTAAAACAAGCTAGGTTGAAACAACAAAACCCGATACAGACACCCTGGTTGTCAATCCAGACATGAAAGCCCTTACATCCCAAGACTCTGAAACCAAAACAACTCCGCAAAACCTAAATTCAAAAACAGTTTCATTCAACTCTATAATTCTCTGGAGGACTTTATCAAAAGATCACTTCCCCCAGTTAGCAACAGAAACCAATTCTTAAACTTTCCGATCACTACTAAACTATAAGGCTCCGGCAAGTTTAAAGGCTGAGTGCTGAGGATCTACCTTGGGATCGACCCTCTAATTAAGGGGTCATAACCTACTATTTTGTAGGGTTTGGGGATACAGGTAAGATACCCTTGAACCCTCAACCCTAAACCGCTAAACCCTATAGACCCTGAACTAAACCCTTAACCCTAAACCCAAGGTTGGGTGTTGAGGAAGTAAGAAAGAGACTGCCTCGAAGAGAACCTCGAGCTTGGTTTCCAATCTCCAAACCTCGGCGAGCGATGTGGCTCTAAGGTTAGGAGTTTAGGGGTGTAGAAGGGTTTAAGGAAGGTTGCAGCTGGTTTCTGGTTTTTTTCTTGTGCCCTCGTAGTTCTTGCAGGGTTTAGGGTTTGGGTTTTTAGGGTTAGGGTTTGGGTTTTGAAGGCTTGCGGTTAAGGGCTTGGGGGTCGTGGGGTTCAGGGTTTAGGCTTTACTATAGGGGCCTTAAGAATTACCTATACTATTTTGGTCGCTCCTCATTAGCATTTTAGTATATTGGGCCCCAAATCTCTATTCTAGTTTCTCAGGGCCCTAGAACTTGGCTGACTTCTGAACCCCTCCTAAAAGTTTAAACTTTTCGCCTCCTTATTATGTTTCATACAGAAACCCAAAAAGTTAAAGTCCTAAGAGCCAACCAGAAGAACACCAAGGAAACTGAGGCTTCGGGGGTTGAGTTTTGGCGTTTGCTGCTGCTCGCATCCTCGATTTGCTACCGTCACCCGCTGGCACTCGTAGTGCCCAGAGCCTCCAAAACCCCTTAATTGAGGAATATTAATATACCTTCAAATATAATAGAAACCCTTATTGGATTTAAGGTATATTCCTTAATAACGAGTTCTGGAGGCTCTGGGTGGCACTTCAATGTCGAGGTGGTTCACATCAGCCGTGTGTGTTAGCGAGTTCGAACTGATTCCTACACCCTAAACTCTCGACCCTGAGCCCGAAAATACCTGAAGCCCTAAACCCTAAACCCTACTTAGAGGATCATGGGACTTAGTAACTAGGGTTATAATTAAGGTAACTATACTTATAACTACTTATAACCCCAGTTAAGGTACTTATAACCATACTTACTAAGTCNGAGGATCATGGGACTTAGTAACTAGGGTTATAATTAAGGTAACTATACTTATAACTACTTATAACCCCAGTTAAGGTACTTATAACCATACTTACTAAGTCCCATGACCCTCCAAGTAATGACCACGCTTTCGCTACTTTGCTGGCCAGATGCATCCAGAGCTTTCGCATGACCCCGTAGTCGAGAGGCTCCTGTACGATCAGACGTGATGGCTTCCTTTCTTGGGCTCAAGGTGTAGGACTGAGGGCTTAGGGAGGGTCCCCAAAGGAAGGGTTTGGGGTCTAGGGGTTTATAGGCTTATAGGATTTGCTTTGGGGTTTAGGGTGTAGGGCTGAGGGCTTAGGGAGGGTCCCTAAATGAAGGGTTTGGGGTTTAGGGTTTATAGGGCTTATAGGATTCGGTGCTCTGGGGTTTAGGGTTTAGGGCTGAGGGTTTAGGGTTCAAGGTGTGAGGTTGGGGGACCGTGGGCTCAAGACACCCTAAATGCAAAGATTCGGACAGCACAAGGAATAGTTTAATACTTTACCATAGGGGCAGCACAGGGTTAGTTCTCTAAATTAGGATTCCCGTTTAGGAACCCAAAGGAAGGCGGCACCCTTATGAAAAGGATCCTAATAGGGATCCCCAATTTAAGGGTTTAGGGTTTAGGGTTTAGGGAACTGCCCATATGATCATATGATTAGAAGGTACTTGGAACCTTGGGCTTTGGGCTTAGCTTAGCACCAGTGTTATTGTCATCAGTACTTGATGTTACGAACCCAGAGACTCCAAAGTACACTCCTTAATTAAGCGGTTTTGGAGTCTCTGAGAATATTACTGAACAATTTGATAAGCAAGTTTGATACGCATGATGATGGCCACAGACACCCGTCAGCTCTTACCCCAAAATCTTAGCAAAAAGATACACACCCAGAACTCAAAACCTCTTACTTGACACTAAATTCTAGACCCCGGTGTCTTCCATAAACTCTTGCAGTGCAACCTAATCTAGAATCGTCGTCTGGTAGACGCCCACGCTGAAGGTGGCCCCCCGTGCGGGTACCTCAGCTGCAAGAGGCGACGCCGTACGGTCATGCGAGATGCTGTTGAAGGGAGTCTCTGGCCGTGAGTCACGGTGGTTTGCCGTTGCTTTAGCAGCTCCAGAGCACATGCTGCAAATCGGCCGCCGTTTGGCCGCAGAAGGGGCAAGGAACAGCATCAGCGTGTTCAGGGTTTAGGGTTTATGCAGCGGATCCTGGTCAAAGGCCCCGGTCGCAAACTCGCAGGTAGCCTACTACTCATGGCCCCAAGAGAAGGTACCTAGGTTCCTGAGCAACCCCTTTATAATAAGGGTACCCTGTATCCTACTATTTGGTTTCTAATAAGGGGACCCTGAACGAAAAAGGGCTCAGGAACCTAGGTATCCTAATTTTCGGATAGGGCGTCGCCGTGGGCGGTTCCGTCGGCCTCCTTTGGCCGGCTGCTCCCAGTGGTCTCTTGGCCCATACGTCACAGGCGTGCGCAAGAAAAGTCCGCCAGCCAAGAAGTCAAAGGCCTTTGAGAGGTCGGCCGTGCCAACGAAACTTGGCCTAATATCGGTGCCTTAATATTTAGGATGGTAGGGTTTTGGGGGCCCATTATACTATAGTGATAGTACGGAACCACCAAAATGATTAAGGCCCTTATATTACATGATTAACCTTTCGGAGTATATTGGGAGTATATAGGGATTAGAATACCCCAAAAAGGTTGAAGGCTACCTACTCTACTACTAGGAATACTGATTGGGCTGAGACGGTCGAGCAAGCCTGGCTGCTTTCCTGGTTTCAGCATGTGAGCTTGACACCAAGCGGACAAGGTCTGAGGCCACGGTTGGCCTGCTATGCCATGGAGCACAGTAGATTTTTGGGAACCCTGCAAAGGAACCCTTACATGAACTCTATCAAGAACCCTTATTCAATCCAAAAACCTAAACCCAATTAAACCCAAAACCCAAGACCCTAAATGCTAAACCCAAACCCTCCTGGATTCTAGAACCCGAACAGATCACGTTAATGGAGCCCTTAAGGGAACCCTCAAACGGAACCACTGACCCCTTCCAGAAACCCTCCTACAAGAAACCTTGGACAACCTAAAACCCAAAACCCGAAGCCCAAAATCCTAAGCCCAAACCCTCAACCCTACGCCCTGAACCCTGAGCCCTAAACCCTAAGCCCTAAAGCCCTAGGCTCAAAACCCTGAACCCAAAACCAACCTAGACCCTAAGCCCTAAACCCTACGCTCAAAACACCCGAGCCCTTCAATAAACCATAAACCCTCCGCAAGGGGAGCCCGTTTTCACCCTGAAACCCTCAAACCCTAAACCCCAAAACCCAAAACCCTAACCCCTAAACCCTAAACCCCTAAACCCTAAACCCTGAGCCCTAAACCCTAAACCCCCAAACCCTAAACCCTAAAATCTGAACCCCAAGCCGTCCTTCGATAAACTCTTGCAGTGTGATTTGCTCATCGCCGTTGTCAAGGAACTCAAAGAGGCTAAGCAGATCATGGTACTCCAGCCTCACTTGATTGAAATAGGGTGTAGTTAAGGCTTCAGAGTTCAGGTTTGGTGTTTTCGGGTTTGGGGTATTTCAGCCTCGGTGGTTGAAATAGCGTTCCTTAAATGAAGGACTCTTAGGGTTTCTTTAACAGCTCCTTAAGGGTTCTATACTATACGACAGGGTGACAGGGTTCCTTGATCATGATTCTTCAGCCTCGTCGACTGTAAAGGTGCCGTTTTAAGGTAATGCAGGATTTGCATCATCAACCGTAGGATCCGCAGCGACCTAGGCATAATAGGGAGCTTTTTATAAGGAACGTAAGACCACAAAACGGGACACAAAGGGTTCACTGCGAGCATTAGGTAACAGGTATCCACAGGGGTTCTGTTTGCCTCGGTGGGTGATGTCACTTTACAGTTGTTATTATGTTTACCGGCCCTTTTATAGGTATCGTGGGTTTCTTTGAGGGTCGCTTGAAAGGGGTCTCCAGTGGCACAGGATATCTAAACCATAGTCAGTGTGGACCCAATACTTAAACAGAATACATGTACTGTAAGGGCGTGAGTAAGACTCTGGGGGTGTATCATAGCGATGCGCAGAGAATTTACGATCCTTAACTGCGTTAAAGCACCAAGAAACTCCAGCTGGCTCATCCAGAACTTCAGCTTTGGCGAAGTGACCAGCTTGGAGAATTCCTCGCTGTTCCAGGGGCCGTCGTAGTACTCAGAATAGGATGTCAGAGTATCTTAAAGTATGCTTAGAATAACAGGCTTGGTGGTAGCCTGTCCGGCTTTTGTTGGTGGCATTCCGCATTTCGGGGCATGTTTACCTTACGCCTTAGTGCAACAGGGACAATGCACCCTAAGCCCTAAACCCTAAACAAACCCTACACCCTACTGCTACGAAATGTGGAGTCGGAATCTGACCTGTCTAGACTGGTCTCGAGCTGAGGTTTTTAGGGCTTAGCGTTTAGGGTTTCGGGTTTAGGTTTTAGGGTTTAGGGAGATAAGGGTTTGAGGGCTTTGGGTTTAGGGTCCCTTCGCTCCCTTCCTGCTCCCCACTTCGAATCAAACTTCTATGGCTTCTGTGGCGCCTTCCCTCTTTCTGTTGCGACAAAACCCTAACCCTAAATCCTACGCAAAAGGCAGAGGATGTTGATTCGGTTGATGGACAAAATCCGGCATGACCCATAATAAGGAATATACCATAATTCCCATAGTTTAGGGTCCTTAGAGTCATGCAGGATTTTGTCCATCAACCGTTTCAATCAGGGTCAAGCCATAGGAGTTAGGATTAGGGCGACCCTTGGGGATGTAGACCCTCTCAATTAGGTCCCTTCTAATTTTAAGAGAGCCAGAACCAAGGTTAAGAAGGATCCCCTTTAAGGGGACTCCCTGATACTGTAGGAACCTGATTAAGAAACCCTGGCCCTATAACCCCCAATACATTAGGATTCATATAAGGAACCCTAATGAAGGCCCAAGGTTTCGTAATCAGGCTTCCACACTACTACCTAGGAAGCCATTGGCAGAAGAACGACGAAGTCAACGTCACCAGCCCGGCTCTGGGGTGCAGCCGAAAAGGAAGAAGAGAGGACCGAGTCTCTGGGACAGAGGCTGCACGGCTTTAAATATTTATAAGTATGGTTAACTTAATAATAACCTCCCATGATCCTTGAAGTATACCGCTTACACCCTAAAACCCTAGACCAAACACCCTAGACCCAAAACCTTAAGACTTAAACCCTACCAGCACCCCCCACCCTCTGATATACCCGAAATGGTTGGGGTCTAGGTAAACTCCCTGATCCTGACCGATATCAGTACCTAAGGTTCCTTGCTTAATCTGACTATACTAGTATATACTCCAAAACCCTGTTCTAGTCCCTATTCCAGTTTGGTTACGGCGCTTGCTTAACGGCGGCAGACTCCTGAAGACCCGGGTCCTGCCTGGACCCGAAGGAACCTATATCTTTAAAGCTCCTTATTATGGTTTCCTTATATGAGTCCCTAAATAGGTAGGCTATTTGGGTCTCGAGTCGTTGGTTGGGGGCTTTAGGGGTTCTAGTCTACTTGGGGGATCATAAGACTTAGTAAGTATGGTTGTAAGTACCTTGGTTGGGGCTATAAGCAATTAGAAGTACAGTTACCCTAATAACAACCCTATAGTACTATAGTTGCTAAGTCCCATGATCCTTTAAGTAGGGTTTAGGGTCAGGGAAGTGCAAAGGGCTTAGGGTTCAGGATGTAACCCTAAACCCTAAAGCCTCAAACAAGGCAAACGCAACCTATATAAGCCCAAAACCCTCCACAACTGAAAATCCGAAGGCTGCCTCCTTAAAGACTTAGATGCCCTAACCGCACCTTCACTGGGCTTTTAAGTAACCAGGGAGAAAAAAGTATAAACTTTTATTTCATAATGGTTCCTTTAAGAAAAAAGGTATTGAAGTATGGTACTCCCCAGCCCAGTTCAAAAAGGCAAACAAATGGCACACCCTGAAGCCCAAATCCTTAACCCCCCAAGAACTAAACCCTAACCCCCCTACCCTCCTCCCTCCAAAAAATTGTCCTAAAACCTCGGCTTAGGGTTTAGGGTGCCCTAAACCCTAAACCCTACAGCAAAACGGGTGCTGGGCCTCTAAGCTGATCGCGCCATCGTTGGAGTCGTCCATTGTCTGAAACAGACGTCGAACTTTCCTGGCATACCTGGGTCTGAGTAGGGCGTTTTGTAGAGTAGGTTCAGGGTTTAGGGTTGAGGTTTACGGCTTGGGGTTTAGGGTTTAGGGTTTAGGGTCATACCTGGGTAGTTGTCAAAACTATGGTCCCTTTTTGGGTACCAAAAGGTGCCGTCTTATATTAAGGACCCAAAAAGGGACCATAATTTTGACAACCACCCACCTGGGTCGGAGTGGGGCTAGTAGCCAGGCAGGGTTCATGTTTTACAGCTTACGGTTGGGGTTCAAGGTTTAGAGTTGGGGTTTAGGGCTTCGGGTTTACGGTTTAAGGTTGGAGGGTTTGGGTTCCAGGGTCTAGGAGTTTAGGGTTTACGTTGATCCCTCGATGAAGCTACATGATCCGTCGACCTACACATTGAGGGCTTCTTATGAAGATTTCCTTGTATAATATAGGGAGGGTACTTTTCAGATCCGTATTATAAGCGTGCCGTACCATGTGCGACCTGAACAGGGACCCTAACCTCGAGAACTGCCTATGTAAAGTATAAGAGCTCACCACTGGTGCTGAAAACCTAAACCCTAAGACACTAAACCCTAAAACACTAAACCCTAAAACCTTAAAACCCTAAAGCCCTAAACCCTAAAAACCCTATCTACAAGAACCGAAGTGGCGCCCTGCGAAAGCTAGTCTTAGGGAAACCCCTCAAAGGGATCCTTCTCAACCTTACTTATGGCTCTCTCAAAAAGGGGCCTTATTGAGAGGGTCTATATCCCCCAAAACCGCATATCTCCCACCGAAGCCGAAAAAACCCACCAATTCGGGCCCACCACCCCNCCCCCCCCCCCCCCCGCATCCCCCCCTGATACCCCCAAGCTCACTCTGTGAGGTAATGAACGAAGCTCCTTCACGAGGAGCTTTCGTGACTATAGGTTCCACCAGAACGTCCAAGATGCGCCGCAATGTCTTTCTCCTTCTGTTTGAAAGCCAGCTCCTCCAGTGGGATTTTGGGGGGGTGAGGGTTCAAGGTTTAGGGTTTCGGGTTTAGGGCTTTAGGGCTTAGGGCTTAGGGCTTAGGGTTTCGATGGCCTAGTTGCTTTCGAGTTCTGCGTTTTAGGGTTTGGTGCGTTCGGTATTTCGGGTTGTGGGGCCTACTTAGTGTTCAGGCAAACCTTAACCCCAAATAGCACACCGTTTCAAGGACTCATATAGGGAAATCACAGTAAGGAGCCCTGAAAATGTAGGTCTCTTAGGGTCCAGGCAGGCAAAGCATTGAGAGGCTCCTCATATACTACTATTATGGAATGAGGTCCCTAAAACCATAATAAGGATGGTCTTTTGGGACCTCATTCCAGAATAGTAGTATTTATGGACCCTAAACCCCAAACCCTAAACCCTAAACCCCACAACGGTATGTGAGGAGCCTCTGGAAGAGACTTGCGAGGCTCCTCATCGGAGCTAGCCGTCTTCATGGTCTGCCGCACAAACACCGCATTCACGACCTCCGCACGAGGGGTTCAGGGTTTAGGGTTTTAGGGGGCTTAGGGTTTTCTGGGTTTGGGTTTAGGGTTTAGGGTTTAGGGGGTGTAGGGTTTTCAGGGTGTGGGTTTAGGGTTTAGGGCTTAGGGTTTCTAGATTACCTAGACTCAGGCCTCGACGAGGACCTCTGGGAGACCACCCGGGGTGCAAGCTAGGCCCTAGACGCTCAGCCCAAAGCCCAATGACCTACAAGGAAGACCCGCTGGTGCGGAAGGTCCGTTGATGGCGATGGCAATGGGCGGTTTACATCTAGGCAGGATGAGGGTGAGGGTGAGGGTGAGGGTGAGGGGTGAGGGTCGTGATGAGGCCCGGGAATGGTGCCCGAAACAATGATGGTCGTGATGCTGCTGGCAGTCATGGCGATGCTAACGTTGCAGTTTCCGAAAATAGGGGACCCTAATATAATACCCTAAATAGTAGGATCCTCATTATAAGGACCCCAAAATAATGTACCGCTAATTTTCGGAAACTCCCAGATTGATGCTGCTGCGGCTGGGGATGGGAATGGCAAACTCCAGCCCCAAACCAATAAACTCTCAACCCTTCCACGATACCAATTTCTGAAGCTCTGGGATCTCTTAGAACCCGTGTAGAATCATCAGTGATCCCGTTTAAGGAACCCTTTCAGTTGCTACGTCCCATGACCCCTTAAGTAGACACTAAAATTGGACCCTATACCCTTAAGCGAACCGGTTTTTAGAACGCTAAAGTGCCCTTTGAAGGAGCCCTAAATCGAAGTTACTAAGTCCCATGAACCTCCGAAGGTAAAGGGATTTGAGTTTAACGGTCAACACTCTGAGTGCGCCACGTTCAAGACTGCAAAACCCAACCTGGGTGCACTTGGCGACGGTTTAGGATTTAGGGTTTGGGGTTTAGGTGCTTGGGGCTTGGGGTTTTGGTAGACTTGTTTGTTACGGGTTTTAAGGTTTCAGGGTTTCACGATGTAGCGGTTTGGAGCAACAGCTTGGGACTGGTAAGATTCGATCAAGTCGGGAGTTCCAGAGTAGTAACCCCAAGGGTCCAAGTATCCAATAATCATATGGGTGGTTGTCAAAATTATGGTCCCTTTTTGGGTACCCTAAATAATAGGTGCCGTATTATAATAGGGACCCAAAAAGGAACCATAATTTTGACAACCACCCATATACTCTCCAAAATCCTTACATACATAGCTACTATCCTAAAACCGAGTACCTAATTATTGGGTCCTTTGGACCCTTAAAACCCTACTATAAACTCCTCTAAACCCTTATAGAGCCCTTTAAAGGGACCCTGATTATTGGGTCCTTTGGACCCTTGGGGTAAGATTTAGGACAGAAGGGTTGGGGGCCTTTGGGACTTAGCAGTTGCGGCGGGTAGAGTTGGGAGTTTCCGAAAATGGGGGGGACCCTAATATAATACCCTAAATAGTAGGATCCTTATTGTAAGAACCCCAAAATAAGGTACCCCCTAATCTTCGGAAACTCCCAGTTGAGGCGAGAGTTAGACTTAGTTGCTGAGTTCATCAGCCCCAGAAAGTGTACACTTTTAGTTTTATAATGTCTCCACTCAGCTACGAAGTAGAAGGTTAAGAGCTTCGGGTTTGGATTCTTGGGAGAGAGTTTCAGCCTGCAGGGTCGGAAGAATTTCGGGTTCACGGCGTAGGGCTTAAAGTTTACGGTCTGGGGATAAGTACTCCATTTGTCCGGGGCAAAGGATTTAGAGGCTTCAAACGAACCGCCGCAGGATGATGAGGGACCCGGAATGTAGGATTTATGGGTTTCGGGTCTGTGCGCTCGAACCGATGGATTCAGTTTTTGCTGATTCCGAGACCCTGAACGGTCAAGGTTTGGGTACTTAAGAAACACTAACCTAAACCCTAAACCCTGAACCCTAAACCTACAATTTACATTGGTAGCCATAATTGCTTTTTCTCGGGTGGAGCCCTACAGAGCTCAAGGGGTCTTATCAAGGTTTATGGAAGCTTCTTAAGATTAAGTCCCTTCTTCTTGGTGGTCTTTACCACCAGAAGCTTACTGGATCTAAGGACTCATATATTAAGGCTTTTGGGCCCAAAGACCATACTATATAAGGCTTTTGGGCTATTTGACCCCCAGGGCAAGAGGACTCAGTTAAGGGCTTCGAGGTTCACAGTCGCTTCCGACCACACTTAGGGCCTGGGGTCGAGGGCTCACGGTTCAGGGTACTTCAAAGGATCATGGGACTTAGTAACTAGGATTATTATTATGGTAACTATACTTGCAAATACCTATATAACCCCAATTAAGGTACTTATGACCATACTTACTAAGTCCCATGATCCTCCAAGTATATACTGTATACAAACGACAAAACTCCACAAAGCCCTTTACATGTAAAAAACAATTCCACAACAAACGAGAGTGCCCAGGATTTCATGGAAAGATTCTGGGCAGTAGGATTAGGTTTAGGGTTCAGGCTATAGGGGACTGAACTTTAAAGGGGTCTCGGATTCAGGGAAGGAGGGTGGAGGGTTGTGTTTAGGGTTTAGGATTTAGTCTCTTGTTGGGGTAGGTCTGAAGTGTAACAATTATGGGGTTCTGGCAGGGTGCGTATTCTTAATGGGTTCTATCAGGCTTTTTAGGATGGTTCAGGGCTGAGGGTTCAGGGGTCAGGTTTTGAGCTGCCCATAATCAGTGCCCCACCCCCGGAACAAAATCAGGCAAAGAGGCCTTTCGTGAGGGTGTCCGATTAGCAAAATGAACTGCTACAGCAAGAAGCATAATTACTGGGCATCCCAATCGTTACGCAATTTTGTGAAAAAATAGCAGAGTGTTGGGGTATCTTCTACTGCAAGTACAACAGGAACCCTAAGGAACAGCGCTGGCAACTACTCAGGCGTCTATCTTAGGTCCACAGTACTTGGAGGATCACTGGACTTAGTAAGTATGGTTATAAGTACCTTAATTGGGGTTATAAGCAATTATTAGAGTAGTAGTTACCCCAATAATAACCTTAGCTACTAAGTCCCATGATCGTTTAAGTAGACCCTGAAACCCCCCCTTTATCGAATCCCTATGGATCCCTTTAAAGGAGCCCCTTAAGGAACCCTAGCTACTAAGTCCCATGATCCTTTAAGTAGATTTGAGGGTACTGGGAGGTCTGAGCCTGATCCCTGGAGCTTTGCAGGGAAGGTACTAAGTGACCAGTGGTTTTGGGGGTTCCCTTGGCTCTTTAGCTCCTTATTCAATACCCAAAGGCTCCTAAGACGGTTACTTAGAGGATCATGGGACTTAGTAACTAGGGTTATAATTAAGGTAACTATACTTATAACTACTTATAACCCCAGTTAAGGTACTTATAACCATACTTACTAAGTCCCATGATCCTCNGGATCATGGGACTTAGTAACTAGGGTTATAATTAAGGTAACTATACTTATAACTACTTATAACCCCAGTTAAGGTACTTATAACCATACTTACTAAGTCCCATGATCCTCCAAGTAGGGACTTTCTGAAGCAGGGTTGGGGCTTTGGGGGCTAAGGTTTGGGATCTCACTACGAGGGTCCAGGAGCATTAGGGTAGGGATTATCATCATCCCTGGCTCCTTAGCTCCACCAATATCAATGGTGAGTTAAATCGAAAAAGCAATGAGAACAGGGCTCCTTTCCGGCTTCCTTCAAGGGATTTTTGTGCAGGGTCTTTTCATGGGCTCTATCGGAGTCTGCAATGTGCATAAACAAAGCATTGGGGCCTTAGTACTTGGAAAAAGGTTTTGGTGGACTTTGTGGTGCAATCATAGAGGCAATAAACTGATAGCCCTTCTAGTAGCTAACCTAATCCCTCAAATCTTCCAAACCCGAAACCCTAAACCGTAAACTGGAAGCCAAAACTGGGCCCCGACCGCGACACCAAATCGAAGTTACCGCAAGAAGGAACCAATACTGTTTAATATAAACCCCTATTATGGCAACTTAACATGAGTTGCTGAGTGCATAAGTTCCAAAAAATATAGACTTTCAGTTCTGGCGGTGGTAATATAATCACCGAAAAGTGTAAAGCGTGCTCATTCAGCTACCAAGTAAATTAACCTCCTTAACAGGAACCAAAGAAAACTGAGATCCTCTCCTCCAGACCTCTTGACGGACCCCCTTTTGAGAATCCTTAAAAGAACCCTTAAAGGAACCCTTGCAGGATTCCTTGCAGAACCCCTTTGCCGAAAGACACTCAAACCCTAAGCACTATAAACCTAGACCCTCAAAAACGGAGATCCTCTTCGCCGGAAAACAAACCCTAAACCCCTTTTCATCGCCTCTGCAGGAACCCCTTGACAGGAACCCTCAAGAAGATCCTCTTCGCCGGAAGACACACAGCGGTAAAGCAGGAAGAAGACCGAGAACCACTCGCTGACGTTTTCCACCAAAACGCGACACGGAGGGCTCCAGTTTGCAAACCTTGGATTTCAAGGTTTACGGTTTGTTTAGGGTTTACCTGTATCCCCAAACCCTACAAAATAGTAGGTTATGACCCCTTAATTAGAGGGTCTAACCCCTAAAACGGTAGGTTTTCGGATCCCAAGGGCTTGTTTACAGTAAACTCCAGAAAGTTGGAACATCAGTATCCTAGGTCCCTTATACAAAAGAGAAGGGAAATCCAGCACCAATCCTCCTAAACCCATGTGACCCAACTTTCTGGGATTCCCTATAGGGTTTAAGGATTAATTTTAGGTCTAGGTTGGAGGGCTCCAGTCTGCAACCTCAAGTTGAGGGGTTAAGGTTTACGAGTCTTTCGGGTTTTGGGTTTAGGGATTAGGGTTTGGAGCTTTTTGGATTTAGTGTGTAGGCGACAAGGAGGGCCCCGAATCCTTAGATGTTGGTGGGAGGGGTGGGGGGGGTCGATCCTCAGCAGTCGCTGGCGGGCGCGGGCCCGAATCGCACCCATCTGCCTCAGTGAAGCGAGCAGACAGAGCATGCGATGGCCTGGGTGACAGTCTCAGGTCATTGAAGTCAGGCAAGACCAGAGTACATGCTCCAGCGAAGGCGTGAGGGATCTCGTGCACGGTGTGCAAGTGCCGCCTTCTCCTACCGGTGTGGCCCTTGAGGGTGTCGTGCTTGTAAACCACAAACTTACAGCCCGGATGGTCGCAAGTCCACCACTTGGTGCGCTGATGTTGGGCGTTCTTCCACGAAGCACGCCTCACCAGATCGTATTTACCGTGAACGGATCTACGTTCCTCCGTCGTCGTGTGAGAGCTCCAGGGTTTAGGGTTTACGAGTTTTTTTGGGTTTGGCGTTCCTTTAAAGGGTTCATGGTTTAGGAGTTTAGGTTTGAGGGCTCCAGTTCGCAATCCTTGGGTTTAGGGTTAGAGGGTTTTGGGCTTTGGGATTAAGGCGTTCAGGGTTTAGAGCTTGTTGGGCTTAGGGTGTAGGGTTTTTGGGTGTTTGGGATTAGGGTTTCGGTTGGGTACTGCCCCTCTAATGAGGGCATCGAACTAAGCGCCTTGTATATCCACATTATCAACTAGATATTCTCCAACTGTTGCTGGGAGGAGGCAGTATCCAGGTCTAGGGTTGAGGATTGAGTTTAGGCTGAACCCTACACCCTGAAACCGTACAATAGTGGCGCTTCAGGGCTCACGAGGATAAAGTGTACGTGTATATACCCGACAAAAACTGACAAAAATACAGCGGCTAGGGTCTTGTGGCCATATAGAAGCCGAAACAATTACCAACAATTTTCCTTAGTGTTCCACATAGCAAAAAAGGAACCCAAAACCCTATTCTAATCATTAAAGCCCCTACATTACAATCTTATAATGGCAGTCATAGTAGCCCTTATAGACCCCGTTAAAGGAACCCTATTCTAATCATTCACTTCAGGCCCCTACATTACCTTGCAGCATAACTTCATCAAGGAGCCATATCAGAACACATGAGTTCAGGCTTTCGGGCTTTGAGGAGTATGGGTTAAGGGTTTAGGGGTTAAGGGTTTAGGGTTGAGGGTTTAGGGTTTTGGGTTTTGGGTTAGTCTAGGGAGTAGTATCTTGTACAGAAAAACCCCGCTTACTTAAAAGGACCACGTTCGAGGCGCAGATCCACCTCGCAGCCCAACCGACAGTCTTGTCCTTTCTGGAATCTCCACCGCAATCACCTAAATCCTAGATCCGTGAAGTACGCTCCTTTGATCCGTGAAATACGCTCCTTTTCATAGTAGCTTGAAGCAAGCTCCTCAACAAGAAGCCCTTGTTGTAGAGTAGCCGACGTCAACTATTGAAACCTCGACCCCTAAACTTTAACCCGGCATCCGAAATCCTAAACCCTAAACCCTAAACCGGATAATCATCAACCCTGAAGCCCTGGAGCTCCAGATACCTTCAACCCCAAAGCCCTCAAGTAAGGCCCACAAAAACCTAAAAGGTCGTTGAAACCCTCGACCTTGAGACAGACCCGTAGCCAGACACTGAAACCCTCAACACCAACCCCCCTACCCTACAAAACCTTCAACACCAAACCTTGGCTGACTTCTGAACCCCTCCTGTCCTAAAAGTTAAACTTTTAGCCTCATAATAATTCATACCCTAAACCCTAAACCCTAAACCCAAAAAGTTAAAGTCCTAAGAGTCGACCAGAAGAACGCCAAGTGTAAAGATTGGGACTGATAGCTTTCAAGGCTCGATAGGGCCCCAAAACGGCACATAAGCAAAAATAAGGATAGGGATATCCCATATAAACCCCCTTATAAGGAAGCCCAATAAGGTAGGGATATCCCCATAAAATGCTTATGCTTATGTGCTTTTTTGGGTCCCTACTCGATGCTTTCAGATTTAGGGTTTGGGGCTCAGCGGTAAAGGGTGTACAGTAGGGTTCAAACCTCTGGTCTGCAGATTTAGGGTTTCAGGGCTGAAGCGCTCAGGGTTTACACCGCCAACCCTTAACCCCTAAACCCTAAACCCTAGGATGTGGGGCTCATCTTTAAACCCTACTTACAGGGTCATGGGACTTATATAGCAAATACGGCTATAATCAGAGTAACTGTACTTATAATTACTTATAACCCCAACTAAAGTACGTATAACCAGACTTACTAAGTCCCATGATCCTCCAAGTAGGGTTCCCTTAAGGTTCAGCGCTCGGCCGAGAAGCCGCAAAGGGCGAGGGCTAAGTGCAGGATGGATTAAGCCCTCGATGGCTTTAAAGTTTTAGGGTTTAGGGTTTAGAGGTTTTTGCATTGCAGGAAAATGGAGTCTTGAAGCGTGTTAGCGCTAAAAAAAGGCTTAGGATGGCTTAGGGGCTTTCATGATCTGAGAAGGGCTTCGGGAGTGTGTTCTAGTTCCATGCTGCTTCTTGTACTAGCTGTCACAGGAAGATAACTGCAGAAGCCCTCAACGCACAGCCAAGGGGCAGGATCTCGAACATGGTGAGGAAAGTTCGAGTGAAGGTGCCGTAGTATCCTCAGATAAACTTATGACAGAAAGCCCCAAGCCCAAGGCACTGATCTTTGATCCCATGTTGAGAAGTCTTGAGGCGACCTTAACTCCGAATAACCTACCACCTTTTTTTAAGGACTCATATGAGGAAATCATAATAAGGAGCCGTAAAAACCTGGGCTCCTTCGGATCCAGGTAGTGCTTCGGTGCATTTATCGTCGTCCTCATCCTGGCCCCCTCAAAACATCACGACAACCTCACCAGCGGAAGCACCCCCAGAGCAACACCTACAACGCGACCTGCCTACAATCTACAACAACAACAATAAACCCTAAACCCTAAACCCTAAACCCAACAACAGCAACAACAACAACAACAACGGCCGCCCCCATGACAAGCCTACTCCCCTTACAGAACCCCTTCGAGGGACCCTTAAAGGAATCTTTGAAGGAACTCCAAAAGAACAACCCCAAACCCTCAACCACTGAAAGCCCAGTTTCGGTACACCTCCTCTCGAAGCTCGATACTCTGGCCCGTGTCCTCGGAACGAATTTCGGGGGTCAGGATTAAGGCTTTGGGTTTCAGGTGTAATTTGACGGCATTATAGGCTCTTGGATGAAGACTCAGGTTTTGGGATTTAGGGTCGGCATGGAGTTTAGGGCTGAGCTTAGGGTAATTATTGGGAAACCCCAATAACCTTCCCAGGTCTAGTCTTACAAAACGTCTACAACCGCTTGAAGTGCAAGACTTGTACAGCCCCGCACGGAAACCCTTTCAAAAATCGCGATAAGAACCCTAAACCCTAACTAAGCCCCCGACCCCTAAACCCCCCAATCCATACGCCCCGAACCCTTAACCCCCTAACCCTACACGCTAAACTCCTAAACCCCTAGAGCCTAAACTCTAGGCCCTAAACCCTAAACCGCCTAAACTCTAAACCCTAAAACCGCACTGCTCTCGCGCTCGCTGCCTTCAGAAACTCGCTGCAGAGTGTGCTGACGACCATGCCCGCCACACACTGGATGAAGGTAAGCCTTGGAGCTGTCGGGGTTCCTTAGAGGGTTCCTGAAAGGGCTCCTTAAAAGGGATCTATAGAGGTTCCTTAAAGGGCTCCTTAACAGGGATCTATAGAGGGTTCCTTAAAGGGCTCCTTAAAAGGGACTTATGAAGGGTTCCTTAAAGGGCTCCTGTAAAGGTATCTATAGGGGTTCTATAAGGGGGGTTTTAGGGTCTACTTAAAGGATCATGGGACTTAGCAGAAGTAACTAGGGTTCCTTAAAGGGCTCCTTTAAAGGGATCTATAGGGGTTCTATAAGGGTGGTGTTAGGGTCTACTTAAAGGATCATAGGACTTAGTAACTACGGCTATTATTGGGGTAACTAGACTAATAATTGCTTATAACCCCGTTTAAGGTACTTATAACCATACTTACTAAGTCCCGTGATCCTCAAAGTAGACCACCCCAACTACCTTCTAACAAACCCTAAATACCCACTAGGAAGGACCCTAACGGCTAAATTAAAGAGCACTTGGGCGGGGGGGGGGGGGGGGGGGCCCTGGGGGGGTTTGGGGGTTTGTTTTGGGAGAGGTTTGGGGGAGGTTGGGGTTTTGGGGATTGGGGGGNCTCTAGCATCATTACGCCAAAACCATCCAAAACCCCGTCACTGCAAACCAAGCCCGCCCACCTAACTTCCGCAAACACAGCAAAACCCCAGAATGAGAAGCATAAGGGGGAAAGTGAAGGGGGGGGGGGTGGGGGGGGGGGGGGGGGGGGGGGGGGTCCTGGTGGAGTTTGGGGCTTTAGTTTGGGTAAGGTTTCGGGCAGCTTAGGGATTTAGGGATTAGGGTGTAGGGCTCTAGAGTTTAGGGGTTTAGGGTTTGGGATTCGGTGGGGGATTCTAAGTTCCTAAGTAACCCCTTTATAATAACGGTACCCTTTTTCCTACTATTTGGTTTCGAATGAGGGAACCCTAAACTAAAAAGGGCAAAAGGGTAGTACTCAGGAACCTAGTCTTGGACCCCAAACACCTATAGATCCCTTTAAGGATCCCTTATGGAACGAACCCCTTAAGGAACCCTTAAGACCTAAGACCCCCTAAACCCCTAAACCTAGGATTCGGTAGGGGATTAGTTTAGGCTGTAGGGTTTCAGCTTTGAGGGTTTCAGGTGTAGGGCTTCGGAAGCTTCGGGTTTCAGGTTGACGGTTTCAAGAGTGCTTGGGTTGCTTGAAGGGGCAGGGGACTTGGTAAGTAGGTTATAAGTAGAGTTATAAGTGCCCCAAATGGAGTTACCCTAATTATAACCCTACTTATAACCAACTTACTACATCCCCTGCACCCTGAACCCCAAGCCTTAGTCCTAAATCCTTAAAGTGTGGTTTCAGGCTTTAGGTTTCGGGATTTGGGCGTAAGCTTCAGGCCTCAGAGATGCAGTTGGGCCCTGGAGGGTTTAAGGATTTAGGGTTGAGGTTTTTAAGGGTTTAGGGCAGTCTAGGCCTACTTGTCCAATATCCTGGGGAACTGAAGGTTAGTATATTTATTGGGATTACATACGGTTTAGGGTTTAGGGTTTAGGGTTTAGGGTATCCCAGAAAGGTTGTAGTAAACCCCAAATATTTTGGAAACCGGATTAAGGACGATTAGTGCTGGGATTCCCTATACATCACTCTTAAGGATTGAGGCTATTGGGTGTCCAACTTTCGTGCTTCGACTGTAAAGGTTACCGGCCCTACTACTAGGTAGGGGTTTGGGGTCAGGATTTTAAAAATAGACTTCGGGATGCAAGCTCAGGGCTAAGTGGTGAGCATTGGGGCTGGCTTTCAGGTTCAGGGTTTCGGGACTTAGAGTCTGGAGGGTTTGTTCTAGGTTGCTGGGGTTCTGGGGTTCTAGGGGTTAGGGTTTAGGGGTTTAGGGTTTATAGGGTTCAAGGGTTTAGAGCGGGCAAAAGAGACGTGCTCTTCCTCCTCGAAGCCTGGAGCAGTGATATCGGAAGACTGCAGCAGATATAGTGACTGGCAGTTCCACGCAAGCTAGCCCAAAGCGCTTTGGCCTTGGCAGGCGTCGCAGGCGCCTGCTCATGCTTAGCTTGGCTGCGAATGCGGAGGACTTGGACCGAGTGGGCACCAACCCTCCGTGCTGCGTGTTTGTTGCTTAGTGCTTGCTCCCCCCCTCACGCAAGAAGCGAGCGATGAGGTCTCCGGCTACCGAATGCCCGGGAGGTGGATAAGGCGGCTCGCGAGGCCCCTGATGATCGTATTGATAGGGCTTAGGGTCTGGAGGGTTTAGAGGGTTTAGGGATTCTGGGCTTATCGGGTTTAGGGTTTAGGGCTTACTGGGTGACTCAGGATTTCCTACTCAGGTTCCGAAATATGGGCTTTGAGATAATCGGCCTTAGGAATCCGAAGACCACCCAGAGAGCCCAATACCCCTTAATTAAGGAATATACCTTAAATTATAAGGGGATTCATACTATGATTTAAGCTATATTCCTTACTTAAGGGGTATTGGGCTCTCTGGGCACCCTAAACCCTAAACCCCTATACCCCTATACCCCTAGACCTCTTTAGACCCTAAACCCTATACTCCTAAAACCCTAACAACCTAACCTCGAAACCGAACATTGTCGGCTTGGAGGCTCAGAGTCCAAGGGCTTAAGGGCTCGGGGCCTAAACCCTGCAAGCCCTAACCCTAAACCCTAAACCCTAAACCCTAGACCCTAAACCCTAAACTAAAAAACCCTAAACTCTAAACCTTAAAACCTAAACCCTAAACTCTAAACCCTAAACCCTAAACTCTAAACCCTAAACCCTCAACCCTAAACTCTAAACCCTAAACCCTAAACTCTAAACCCTAAACCGCGCATGCCAAGAGGCAGGCAAAACGTCCACACAAGCATGTCGGCACTGGCACTCAGGCACTTGATTAGGAGCCTGAGCCCGGCGATCAAATTGTCATAGGATGTAGGGGCCTTCCTTATTAGAACAGGGTTCTTTTGAAAGGGTCTATAAGGGATACTATAAGGGCGATTATGAGGATTTAGTATAGGGGCCTCAATGGTTAGAATAGGATTCCTTTAAAGGGGTTTATAAGGGCTACTACAAGGGATCTATAGGGGTACTTGATTAGGAGCCTCAGCCCAGCAATCAAACTTTTATGGCCTTCATAAGGAGAGTAGAGTATTATGGCCTGCATAATTAGAGTAGTGTTCTGGGGTAAATTATGCTGCAATCATGACAAGGAACTCCAAAGTACTATAAGGAACCCCAAAGTAGTATTGGCAGCTATTTCTCCTCGTCTCAGGTCGTACATGAGGAGCATCTCTACTACTAGGCCCTTAGAGCCGAAAAACATACATGATATGTTTCATAAACCCTAGGCCTTTCTGCGTTAGTACAAACAGCGACGATTTCTAGAAATGCTTAAGATTAGGGCTGTGTAAGACTTCTACAAGAAATCGGGGACTCAGTGAGTGGGCTATAAATCGTTTACCCAGAGGGTCCCACATACACTACCATTATGGAATTAGGTCCCCAAAACCAAAATAGGGATGGTTTTTTTGGGGCCTAATTCCATAGTTAGGGTATATGGACCCTCTGGGTTACACGTTTCAAGCGAGGTTTAAGCTGCTTCTGGCCGAACTTACTACGCACGACTAGGATCCCCAGACGACTAGGATCCCAAGGAACCTAGGAATAAAACAACGCTCCCCTGTCTTTTGGGATTGGGTAGTTGTAGAAGGCAGCGAAGACCACAAAAGGGAAAAGGGCACACTTGGAGACCTAGACTAAGTCCCCTGAAGTTTGAACACCTTATCGTAACCCCTGTAACAACCTTTTTTCAGCATCCCCAAAACGGCCCTTATAGCCTTATAGCAACCCGTACAGTATCACCCAAACAGCCTTTAGTAGTAAACTTGAATAGACGTCTGCCTATAATCGGCAGGAGCCCATCCTCGAGGCACCAGAGCACCCTGATCCACGATTGCAGCGTCGATCCAGAACCCGCTTCCTGACAGCCACCAACAAAGCCAAGACTTCAGAATCCAGACGATGACCCGAGAAGCATTCAAGAGCACCAGTTCCGGTAGGTACCAGGATCGGGTTCAACCAGGCGGACAGGCACCTAAGCGCATCTGCGCAATGTCGCCCCAAAAAGAAGGGCACAAAGCTGCCTTCCAAGGACACTCCCAAGCCACATGGTGCAGAGTCGGAGGCCCACCGCCGCAGTCATCGCAGAAACCGGGGTCCGCACTGTTTGTGTTTAGGGCTTAGGGCTTAAGTGTTTAGGGTTTAGGGCTTAGGGGTTTAGGGCTTTAGGGTTTAGGGTCACGGTGGCACCACTTAGAACTTGAAACTGCTGAAAGCCCCTCGAAGCCGATTTTCTCACCCTCACCAAGCGACGGCCATCATACTCGAACGGCCACAGCATCTCGCCAGCCCTTAATTTAGCCCGTAGAGTATCCTCAGAATACCCTGTGTGGCAACCTGTATATCGTATCCCCCAAATAGCCCTTCTTGTTGCCCTTAAAGGAACTTTTATAGCTAAACCCGAAACCCCTATGAAGGAGCCAGAAATAGCTAAATCGAGACCCCTGTACAGGAGCCCTTATGGGATCCACTGTAGAACCCTTAAAAGGAACCCTTAAAGGATCCCTTCAAGGATCCTTGATGGGGGTTGCGGGAGGAGTGTAGGGCTTCAGGGCTCATGAGTCGGCTCCTCTCTAGGCTTAAGGGGCTTAGGGGTAAGGGGTTCAGCGCTTTAGGGTTTAGGGTTTGGGGGTTTAGGGTTTAGGGTTTAGCCCCAAACCCCACACAGGACCCTGTTAAGGCTCAGTGGTCCAGGGTTGAGGGTTTAAGGGTTTAAGGGATAAGGCTTTAGGGCTCAGTGGTTCAGGGGTGTACGGTTTGCGGGTTTAGGACTTAAGGTTCAGTGGCTTCGGGTCGAGAGTTGAGGGGAAAACTGCACACCATTCCCCATGCCCTAAACCCTAAACCCTAAACCCTCCCCTCAGGTAGAGCTCTGGAACACGAGGTGCAGCCCGAGACACTGCAGCGAGGACAGAACACTGCTCATGGTGACCATCCTCAGACAAAACAACCCATAAGGAGGGCTCCACTTAAGAGGGCATACTATAAGGACTCCGTTAAAGGTACTATAGGGGTTCCTTTAAAAGAATATTATAAGGAGTCTACAACAGGTCGATAGGAGTCAGAGTTTAGGGTTTAAGGGTTTGGGGATTTGGGCTTGGGTTGTAGGGTCTAAGGTCTACTTCGGGTACTACAAGGTCCTTTAGGGATTCCATGCAGGATCATACCGTGCAGCTTTTAGGGCGCATACAGGGATGGTCCGGGGCTCCCTAAGACTAGATAGGGCCCCAAAAAAGCACATAAGCAACAATAAGGATAGGGATATCCCATATAAACCCCCTTATAAGGAAGCCCAATAAGGTAGGGATATCCCCTTAAAATGCTTATGCTTATGTGCTTTTGGGGTCCCTAACTAGCGTTTGTGGTCTGCAGCGGCAATGTCGCAGAGGTGTGCAGAGACTGAAAAGCCTTTGAATGAAGAAATCTCAGGAATATCACTTAAACTATAGTAGGACCTCTAATATGACCCTAAACCCTAAACCCTAAACCCTAAACCGATGAACCGTTGAATAAGGAATATCGCTCCTGAGTTGATGATAGCACCTCTAGCATGATTTGAATATATTCCTCATGTCGGTGCGTTTGGTGTCCGTGGGTGTATGGGTTTTCTAACTACGTACGCGAATACTTGGGATGTTCTGGCTTCCCGAGCTCTACTTGGAGGATCATGGGACTTAGTAAGTATGGTTATAAGTACCTTAATGGGAGTTATAAGTAATTATAAGTATAGTTACCCCAATAATAACCCCAGTTACTAAGTCCCATGATCCTTTNGGAGGATCATGGGACTTAGTAAGTATGGTTATAAGTACCTTAATGGGAGTTATAAGTAATTATAAGTATAGTTACCCCAATAATAACCCCAGTTACTAAGTCCCATGATCCTTTAAGTAGATGCCAAAACCCCCCTTATAGAACCCCTTTAGATCCCTTTGAAGGAGCCCTTTAGAGAACCCTTTAAGGAAGCCTAGTTACTAAGTCCCATGATCCTTTAACTAGGGTTCTGGGATCTGGGTTTGAGGCTTACTTAAAGGATCATGGGACTCAGTAACTGGGGTTATTATTGGGGTAACTATACTTATAATTACTTCTAACCCCCATTCAGGTACTTATAACCATACTTACTAAGTCCCATGATCCTCCAAGTAGGGCTCAGGCTTAGGGTTATCCGGGCTTCTTTGCGGATGGACGGCTGAAATGAACGCCCTGAACCCTAAACCCTAAACCCTGAACCTGACCCGCCAAAAACGAAGCGTAAACTCTAAACCCTGGCTCTATAACCTAAACCCTAAACCCAAACCCCCAAAGTATAGGAATTCGAGGTTCTCTAAACCCTGGCTTTATAACCTCAACCCTAACCCTCAAAATATCGAAGCATGGGATTTCGAGGTTGAGGTCTCTTGGACCGACTTGTTCGACTCTACCTAAACCCTAAACCCTAAACAACCCTATACCCTGAACAACCCTAAACCCTAATCAACCCTAAACCCTAAGCACCCTAAACCCTAAACAACCCTAAACCCTAAACCCTAAGCAACCCTAAACCCTAAACCCTAAACAACCCTAAACCCTAAACCCTAAGCACCCTAAATCCTAAACCCTAAACAACCCTAAACCCTAATCAACCCTAAACCCTAAACCCTAAGCACCCTAAACCCTAAACCCTAAACAACCCTAAACCCTAAACCCTAAGCAACCCTAAACCCTAAACCCTAAACAACCCTAAACCCTAAACCCTAAGCACCCTAAACCCTAAACCCTAAACAACCCTAAACCCTAAACCCACCATCCTCGACCCGGAACCGAAACCTTTCAAGCCCAAAGGCCGGATAAAGGACCCGAACGCCTTAAACCCTGAAACATGAAAACTGAACAATAAGCTTTAGGGTTTAGGGTTTAGGGTTTCTAAACCCGAAAACCCTGAAACCTATACCCTGAAACCCTGAAGCCTGAAAGCCAAAACCCTGGGATTTGGAAGACGAGGCGCCGCAGAGCTCGCGCCAGCTTTCCAATTCGAAGAAGTCCTTGGAAGGGTTCGAATTGCAAGGCTCCTTTAAAGGAGCCCTTAAAAAGGAACCCTAAAACCATCCTTTAAAGGAGCCCTAGACCCCCTTTAAAGGATCCCTTAAAGGAACCCTAAGCCCCCTTTAAAGGATTCCTTAAAGGAACCCTAATAGCCCCTTTAAAGGATTCCTTAGGAACCCTAAGCCCCCTTTAAAGGGTTCCTTTAAGGGAACTCCTTGGATTTCTTGAAGGGACCTCCGGCATTTCTGTTAAGGGACCTCTGGCGGTTCCCTGTAAAGGGTTTCAGGGTTTAGGGAGGTATAGGGTTTAGGGTTTAGGGTTTAGGGGTTTAGGGTTTAGAGTTTAGGGTTTAGGGTTTAGGGAGATATAGGGTTTAGGGTTTGGGGGGTTTAGAGTAAGGGTTCCTTTACAGGTTCTTCAAAAATTCTCCAAGGGTTTAAGGTGTAGGGAACCCTAGGACTACTTTTTAAAGGGTTCCACAAGAACTTAATTGCTGAGTTCATAAGCCCCAAATAGTGTACACTTTTGGTTTCATAGTATAGTATTGTCCAAAAAGGTGTAAAGTGTATCCACTTAGCTACTAAGAGAATGCCTTTTAAGGATTCTCCTTTGATGGCAGGTTCTATAGACAGGATATCATCATGATTTCTCCTAGGGCTCCCTTTTCGCGGTTTTTGGGGCATTGTAGAGGTGTGGAATTTAGGGTTTATAGGGTTTAAAGCTTAGGGTTTAAAGTACGGGTTTTAAGCCTTAAGCAGTCTCGGGAGTTTTCAGGGTACTGGGGCTTTTGGGCTTTGGGCTTTGGGTTTAGGGTTTAGGGTTTAAAGTTTACGGCTTGGGGTTTGGGATCACTTGGGCGCAGCGTTTCAAGTGTTTGCTAGCTACTATAGGAGCCTAAATAGTTACCAATGCTATTTTTTTTGGGGGGGGGTCCTTATTATACTTATAGTCTAACGGGCCCCAAACCCTATTCTAATTATTAAGGCCCCTATACTACTTTCGGGCCGACTTTGCAGCTCCTGGTTGCAGCTGTGTCTGCAACCCCGACACTGCAAAAACAGCATTCATTAAGGAATATACCAAACCACCTTTATTTAAGGACTATACCAAACCACCTTTACTAAGGAATATACCCTGGATAATTATTTGGGTGATGATTATATTTTAAGGTTTTCATTCCTTCACTAAAGGGGTCTGAGAATTTCGGCTGTAACTAATCGGTTGGAAATGTAGAAGTAGGAACAGCAAGTGTAGCAGCGTAGCAACGGCAGGAGCAGTCATGGTGGTAACATACGGGCCTTAACAATTAGAATAGGGTTTTGGGGTATATTGTACCAAATATAAGGAACCCCCAAACTAGTATAGGTAGCTATTCAGGCTCCTACTTACTACCCCAATAAGCCACCGAAATAAACGGCTAAACTTTCCGATTCCTACTAAACTATAAGAGCCCAAAAAGCTTATTAAAGCTTAGGCATTGGGGATCTAAGCCTATATTAAGAGTGCTGCTGCAACCTCTGCTCCCAAGTGGAACTTTTGGAAAGTACCCACAGCGCAACTGCAGAAAACGATCTGATCAACCTGAGCCCCTAAAGCCCGGGTTCCTTTAAAGGGATCCTTTAAGGGGATCCTTTAAGGGTTCTTTGGGGGTTCAGGGTTTGGGGGTTTAGGGTTTACCCTAATGTTCCTAGACCCTCGTAGTGAGATCCCAAACCCTAGCCCCCAAATCCGAAAACCTCCCCCAGAAAGACCCTCTTAGGAGCCTTAGGGTAGTTACTAAGTCCCATGATCCTTTAAGTAGACCCTAAAACCCCCTCTTATAGAACCCTTAGAACCCTAATAGATTCCTTATAGAACTTAGGAGCCTTAGGGTAAAGCCCAAAACCCGAGAAACCCTAAACTCTGCCTCAACCCCGAAGCCCTGGAGATCTGGAAAACAAGGCTTGTGGCACGGTTTTCGGAGAGGTTCGTACCTTCTTCATATGGCATTTGTTTAAGGTTCCTTTGAGGAATCTATAGCGGGTTGAGGGTTTTGAGGTTCAGGGTCAGGGTTTACGGTGTAAGCGGTAAAGTTTAAGGTTTAGTTCTTGCTTCGGCAGTGGCTCGACTGTCCTTCAAGTTTAATGGCTTAGTGGCTTTTGGGTGGTTGTCAAAATTATGGTCCTTTTTTGGGTACCCTAAATAATAAGTGCCGTACTATATTAAGGACCCAAAAAAAGGGACCCCAATTTTGAAAACTACACTTTTACAAGCTTGACTTAACGTTTAGGGCCACGAAGGAGCGGACCAATCCTTGAGCAGGACCGGCGCGCCAATCCACCGAGGGACTGACCCAAAGGGTCCCGGTTTAGGGTTTAGGGTTTAGCGTTTAGGGTTTAGGGTTTAGGGTTTAGGGCCCTAAAAGAGCATCCCCATTGTGGTTTTGGGGACCTAACTCCATAATAGTAGTGTAGATGGACCCTCTGGGTAATGACTGGTGGCCAAATCTATGCACACCGAGTCTCGAAACAGCATTGGGTTCACGGTCACTTGCGACACGATCAGCTCCACCACCGAAGCTGCAGTAACGAGAAGGTCAATGTAGTTCATACAGACCTGCCAAGAGGTAAACGGTATTGCAGTAGTTGCGGCAGCTCTACAGTGGCAGCTGTAGTGACGAAGCGGGTGAGTGACAGCAACAAAACACTCAAATGTAGTTGCAGCAATCCTCACCAAACACAGTTCTGACCAATATGAAGACAAAGATCAGCACGAGTAGTGATGGCAATGCTGAAGAATGCTCGTGTAAGCCTGCCAGCAACATCCCCTTGGCGCAGTAAGCAGCGCAACACTCCCTTGACTCGGTACGCAATGTCGACAGCAAGAGGAACTGCAGCAAGAAATTAACAGAAAGAGTGGTAATGGTAGGCATCGAAATCATGGCAGCCAACAATCGTGTGGTAACATGGTCACTAATCGGAGGCTAAGCGTTACTAAACGACCTGCATAAGCATTAACAAGTCAAAGAAGTAACGCCAAAGTTGAAGAACACGGCGAAGTAAAAACCTGGCATTGTTCCACTACACGGGGTTTCGGCTTTCAGGTAAGGGCTACGATCTTGAAAGCCCTAAACCCTAAACCCCAATCCCTGAACCCCTGTGCTCTCTAAGATGATAAGGGGCCCAATTCGGGCACTGTTGTGGCTTTGCAGGTTTTTGGATCTGGGTGCTTTCGGGCCCAGTTAACACCCTTTAGGCCCTAAACCCTACGCCCTAAACCCCAAAGCTTGAACCCTACACCCCAAACCCTCAACACTAAACCCCAAATCGTGAAGCCTACGCCCCAAACCCTCAACACTAAACCCTAAACCCTAAACCCTAAACCCCTAAACCTAAGCCCTAACCGGAGGCCTGGCAGCCTGGAAGCTTCAAACTCTGGAGCCTGCCTGAACCCCAACTCCAAACGCCAAAACCTAAACTTCAGTGTTTAGGGTTTTGAGGGCAAAATTTAGGGTTTTGAGGGCAAAATTTAGGGTTTTGAGGGCAAAATTTAGGGTTTTGAGGGCAAAATTTAGGGTTTTGAGGGCAAAATATGGAAAGACTAGAGGGCAAGCTCAGGTTTTTGTTTCAATGGTGCTTCCGGGTTCAGGATTTATAGGGTTAAACCCTACTTGGAGGATCATGGGACTTAGTAAGTATGGTTATGGGTACCTTAATTGGGGTTATAAGTCATTATAAGTATAGTCACCCCAAGAATAACACCAGTTCCTAAGTCCCCAGTTGCTAAGTCCCATGATCCTTTAAGTAGACCCTAAAACCCCCCTTATAGAACCCCTATAAGTCCCTGTAAAGGAGCCCTTTAAGGAACCCTTCATAGATCCCTAAGTCCCATGATCCTTTAAGTAACCGCCCTTGGGGACCTTGGACCGTGGGTGGCCGGGGGAGCCTGGGGGCGCAGGGCGTTGAGCCAGAGCACCAAATTTACGAAACCCTAAACGCCATAGGGTTTTGGGTTCAGGGTTTAGGGTGCAATTGGGGTTTAGGGTTTAGGGTTACCCGGTTCAGGGCTTAGGGTGCAATTAGGGTTTAGGGTCACCCTAAACCCTAAACCCTGAACCCTAATACGGGGGCCTTGATAACTAGAATAGGGGTTTGGGGCCCATTATACTATAATTACAATAAGGAAACCCCAAAAGAGAAAAGGTAACTATTAAGACCCCTATATTAAACCCCAAACCCCAAACCCTAAACCCTGAACCCTGAACCCGAAGCTCTTAGGGCTCTGGATTTAGTCTCTCTAAGCCCCAAAAGCAGCGCAGACGGCGGGCCTTGAAGAACCGCCGACCCAGCAAAGCGATGCGAAGGCCGACGTCGAAGACGAAGAAGGCCGTGAAGATCCCGTCACCGATCCTCGGAATACTGCTTGTAGGAACATGGGACACACTAAGTATGGTTATAGGTACATGAATTGGGGTTAATAAGTAATTACAAGTATAGTTATCCTCACAATAAGCCCTAGTTGCTAAGTCCCATGACCCTTGAAGTAGAGTTCCTCCCCGAACCTGCGCGACTACCAGTCAAACCACGAGGATCAGCACCACCACCAGGAAACCACGAAGCTTTTAAGCAGGGCGGACGGCACCACCCTCAAAATACCTCCCCCCCCCTCCCCCCGCCGGATGTAGCAGCACGGGCCCAGCCTAAACCCTAAACCCCCTGCTACGCCTCGCTAAGCCTTGAGGCACCTCCGGGACCACACCCGGAAGCCCCGGGGGGCTGAACCACGACCTCGAAAGCAACCAGGAAGCCGAAAGGGTAGCCCTTATTTGGGCTCCTTTGAAGGGGTCTACAAGGGCTACTACAGGGGATCCATAAGGGTAGCCCTTATAATGTAGGAACCTGATTAAGAAACCTTGGGCCTTTATTCGGGTTCCTTGTATGAATCCTACTATTTTGGGGTATAGGACCAGGGTTTCTTAATCAGGTTCCGACAATACAATGACATGTTGAGCCGAGATGGTACCCTAAACCCTAAACCCTCAACCGGGTAACTTGTAACCCTTACAGTGAAATGTGGGTCTACGGAGGACACGGCCGCAGTGGGACCGTGGAAAGATCTCGACCCTGGTCTCGCGAGCTAATGATCCAAATCTTTGGTCCCAACGTAAGAACGCCATCGTGTTAAGACACCACTGTGGGAAGAGAAAAGTATATTGCGGTATAGTCTACTATAGTATACTGTAACATCTTATAGTATCTTACAGTAAGTTATAGTACATCATAGTAGTTTACAGTGAAATGTAGTAGCTACGGTTTACTATACCGCATTATTGCATATTACAGTATATTGAAAGTCCCCGAAGATAAGGGGTACCCGAAATAGTAGGATCCTTATTATATGGACCCCAAAATAAGGTACCCCTTCGGAAACTCCAACATGCTTTTCGCTGGAGGCGTCCAAGCAGCTGGAAAGCCACATCGATGCTGGGGAGCCACTCTTGCGGGATCGTGCTCCTTGTTTCTAGGCTTTAAGGTGGCTTTAGGGGTTTAGGGTTTAGGGTTTAGGGGTTTTCGGGTTTTAAGGGGTTTTAAAGGGCTTTAGGGGTTGTAGGGGTTTAGGGTTTGATGGAGATTCCTTGACATTAGGGGTTCTTCTTTGTTTTGGAGAAAACTGAACATCAGGATCGTGCCAGCTGAAGCTTTCCCAAAGCCTTGAAACCCTTAGACCCCAAAAACACGTTACCCTAAATTAAATCCTAAACCAGTTCCAAAGTTCAAAACCCTTGACCCCAAACACTAAAACGCGAAAGGCCTAAAGCCCTAAAGCCCTAAACTAAACCCGCCAACTAGCTCTCACTGAAACCAAACTCAAGAAAAGCCCAGAGACTCCAAAACCCTGAATTAAGGAATATACTTTAAGTTGCAATAGCAACCCCAGCAAGATGTAAAGTACATTCCTTAATCCCCCTACAGTACCCTTATAGATCCCTGTAAAGAACCCTTTAAGGAACCCTTATAGATCTCCTTAAGGAACCCCTGGAAGGAACCCGCATCACTCCCTTTAAGGAAGCCCTTGAAGGAATCCCTATCACTCCCTTTAAGGAACCCTTATTCCTCACTAGACCCTAAAGCCCTAAACCCTAAACCCTAAATCCTAAACCCTAAACCCTGAATCCTAAACCCTAAACCAAGGAACCCTTAGTCGGAGGGGTTTTGGAGTCTCAAAAACAAGGCCGCTGAAGAGGTCCCAGGCTCTCTGCGACAACGCCGACCCTGAGAGGAGCGCTTGAGGTATAGGGTTGAGGGTTTAAGGTTTGGGGTTCAAAGGCTTAGGGTTGAGGGTTTAAGGTTTAGGGTTGAGGCTTTAAGGTTTAGGGTTTAAGCTTTAGGTTTAGGGTTTAAAGGTTTAGGGTTGAGATGTTAAGGTTTAGGGTTTAGGCGGTTTAGGGGTTGAGGGTTAGGGTTTAAAGGTTTAGGGTTGAGGGTTTTATGTTTAGGGTTTAGGAGTTGAGAGCTTATCGTTTAGGGTTCAGGGTTGAGGGTTTAAGGTTTAAGGTTTAGGGTTACTTCTCTTTGCTGAAGGTACCTTGGTTCCTCTATGTCGGGCCAAGACACGTCCTTGAGGGTTTAGCGTTCGGGACTCATCGTTAAGGGCAGAGGGGGGTTTGAGGCTTTGGGAACAAAGGTTAGGGTTTGCAGGGTCGGCAAACGGGGCCGAGGGTTATTGGGTCTGAGACGGTCTGAGCAAAAAGGACCCTGAACCCTAAACCCTGAACACTTAACCTATGTATGCAGAGGCCTGCAGGGTAAACGACTAGGTCCGATCCGAGTGCCCTAAACCCTAAACCCTAAACCCTAAGGTTTAAGGGTTTAGGGCGTAGGGTCCCTCCAAGGCAGCACCAGTTAGTGGGGCTCCGACAAGCGGGCTTACTTGAAGGACTATGGGACTTATTTGGGCCTCAATCAGAAAAGGGCTTCGGATTATAATGTTGCCTAAGCATAAAATTTAACCCTAAACCCTAAAGGAACCCAAATTAAGGAATAGTATCAGACATTTAGGGTGATCAGGAGGCTTACGTACAGGTGACGTAGCCACTGTCACAAACAGGGCACGTGTAACCTTTAGGGTTTAGGGTTTAGTGTTTTGGTTTGGGTACTAAGTCCCCGGACGCTCTGAGACGACTTGGGCCTTTGGGTGCTAATATACGGACCTTAATCCTATGCAATCATCTCGGTAACATAGGGGCCTCAATAATTAGAATAGGCTTTTGGGGCCCATTATACTGTAATTATAAGAAGGAGCCCCCAAGATAGTATTGGTAATCATTTAGTCCCCGATAGTAAGCATTTTTACTTCAGCCCTCAGCCCTCGGTGCTTGAGTTTTAGGCAGGTCCAGCTTCGTGTTCCTCAGTACCCGCGATAGCGTGGGCGTCAAAGAAGGGCCTGTAAAACATCAACGTGCTTCTCATCGGACATGTGGCGGATTGCATGTCTGCCCACTTTTCACCCTTGTCAAATCCCACCCCCCGCAGCGATGCACAAGTACCCGCGAGGGGTCGGCGATGCACCTCGAGCTCGTGGCAGAGCTTCGCCTTCTTCTGGCCGAAGTCACCAGACAGTCGCAGAAGAGCGTCGCTGCGACTGTTTGCCTCCTCAGCCCAAACTGTAAATATCATGCCGGACCCCTGGCAACTGAGTGGCGGTGAGCCTGCCGCGCAGCTGCGCCCGCAGCTCTTCTGCAGCCTGCAGTCGCCCCCACCACCGCAATCCAAGAGGTCGTACTTGTCGGAGAAAGGCAGTTTATCATGAGGACCCTTTGGGGCAAGGGGGAGGGGGTTAATTTGGGGGCCTTAACGTCTATAACAAGGACTTAACTACCCCCTGCCCCCCTACCCCCCTAAGGGTCCCTATGAGTTTAGGAGGGCCGCTTTCTCCCTCCTAGGGGGACCTCTCGCGATCATCCCCTGCTCCTGCTGCTTGCCCTGCTTTTTCTGGGGATCTAGGTTTTGGGGTCCAGGGTTAATTGTTGCAGCAAATTGCAGCTTTAGAGTGTTAGCGTTAGCTGAGACCCTAAACCCTTGTAGCACGCGCACCAAACCCATATAGAACTTGAAGAAATAAAACGGCCACCACTCTATTTCCACCGGATTCATGTAAACCCAACCCAAACCCAAATCCAAGCCCTTAAACCCAAGACCCTTGAACTGGAACTCCAAACCCAAATCACTTAAAGCCTTAAACCCTTCAACCCCAAACCCTAAACCCTAAACTCTAAACCCTAAACCCTAAACCCTAAACCCCAAACCCCAAAGCCCCAAAACCGTAAACCCCAAACCAGTCAATAATCTCCAAGGAGCTCGTAGGCTCGGTAGGAGCCATAAACCTGCCCGGAGAGCCCAAGACACCATAAATCAAGGAATTTCAACAAACGTTTTGGGGGGTTTAGGGGTTTAGGGGTTTAGGGTGCTTCTTACTGTGATGCAAGAGCTACATACATCAGTCAAGGAATTTCAACCAAACTATACGGTGCTTCTTATTGTGATGTACGTAACAGTTACATACTTCTTAAATCCCTGAGAGCTTCCCTTCGAATATGAGTTGCAAGAACGGGCAAGGATGTATCCCTAAGGGTCCATGTACCCGAATAGTATATACAAAGTATATACTATTCGGGTACATGGACCCTTGAACCCTAAACCCTAATGGTACCCTAGAGAACCCTTATAGGAACCCTATTTGGGCACATGGACCCTTACCCAGAGGGTCCAAGTACCCAAATAGCAGGGTTTTAGGTCCCAAGAACCATTCAGAGTATGGATTTTGGGACCTAAAACCCTACTATTTGGGTACTTGGACCCTCTGGGTTACGGTGTATGAGGCACTCTGGGTTCCTGTGCCAATGCCTTACAGCTCTGAGCTCTAAGCTCTGGACAACGATTTCAGGTTGCCAAGGTTTTTGTTTTAGGGGTTAGGGGTTTAGGGTGTATGGGTTTCGGGTTTAGGGTTTAGGGTTTATGGGTTTCGGGTTTCGGGTTTAGGGTTTAGGGTTTAGGGTTTATGGGTTTATGGGTTTCGGGTTTAGGGTTTAGGGTTTAGGGGTTATGGGCTTCGGGTTTAGGGTATAGGGTACAGGGTTTAAAGAGTTTAGGGACTTCAAAAATTCGGAAAGTTTCGGGGGCTTGGGGACGTCAGGGCTTTGGGGTTTAGGTTCGGGCCTTTAGGATCTGAGGCTGCAATACTTGGAGGATCATGGGACTTAGTAAGTATGGTTATAAGTACCTTAATGGGAGTTATAAGTAATTATAAGTATAGTTACCCCAATAATAACCCCAGTTACTAAGTCCCATGATCCTTTNGGAGGATCATGGGACTTAGTAAGTATGGTTATAAGTACCTTAATGGGAGTTATAAGTAATTATAAGTATAGTTACCCCAATAATAACCCCAGTTACTAAGTCCCATGATCCTTTAAGTATGCATTGGGTACTGCCCCCCACCCTGTAACACTCTACTTTGGGCGTCAGAATAAGGGCTGCATATGGGAGTTTCCGAAAATAGGGGACCCTAAGATAGTACCCTAAATAGTAGGATCCTTATTATAAGGACCCCAAAATAAGGTACCCCTATTTTCGGAAACTCCCATATAAGCAACAGAAGGATACTATCCAACTGTTGCAGAGTGGGGGCAGTGTCCAACTCATGTCCTCTAGATCTTCAGTCGTTAGACGTGAGGATTTTCGGATTCGGGTCTTTTGGAGTTTGGTGTCAGGCAGGGGACCCTAAATTAAAAGGGCAAAAGGGTAGTACTCAGGAACCTAGTCAAGCAACCTTTCGAAACCCGAAAGCTTCACTCAAAAACCCCGAAATCAGGCTTGTTTAGGGTTTAAGGTTTAGCTCAAAACAATGGCAAGGATCAAAGCGGCCAAAAACAACAGAAGAAGGCCCGGTAGCAGCTCGTACAGAAGCATGAAACCCCTGCAAACCACCGTAGAACCGACATACAAGAAAACCCTACGAAATCATGAAGCGACATTACCACAAACCTGGACTTCAAACGCTCTCGATCGAAACAACCACTGACACCCCTAGAAAACCACAGAAAACACTTACTGAGAGCCCCAGTCTGGAGGGGGGGGCGGGGTTTAGGGCCATGAACAACCTAAACCCTTTTTTGGTCCAACTCAATGGCAAGACGCCTCGTAGAAACCCTTATAGCAACCTTCAAGGTAACCTCCAGTAGCCCTTAAGGAGCCTCAACAGTCAACCTGATCTTAGGGGCTGAGTAGCCTAGCCCAAAACAGGCTAACCTTTTCAATTATGGTCGGATTATAAGAACCCACCCAACAGGTTAAAGGTTTCCTACTCGGCCACTAAGTGGAATAGAAGCCCTTATAGAGACCCCTGTAAGGACCCTTATAGGAACCCTTTAAGGAAGCCTTACAGATCCCAGCTCTTTCGAAAGATACTCTTAATCCCTTATTTAGGGGTTTAGGGTTTAGGGTTTAGGGTTCAGGGTTTAGGGTTTAGGGTTTTCTATCGAAGTCGAAGTTCACCAGCGGCCTGCAGCTCCAGCGCCATCCAAAGAACGTTGATGCAGAGCACAGTGGTGATGAGCATCTCAAACCTGCACATGGCATTGGGTTTAGAGGTCTAGGATTTAGGGTTTAGGGGTTTAGGGTTTAGGGCTTAGGGTTGAGGGTTTGAGATGTAGGATTTAGGGTTTAGGCTTAGGGTTTTAGACTTTAAGGCTTAGGGTCGCAGGTAGGTTTAGCGTTCAGGGGCTTTTTGAATCTACGTTGCTCCTGTTCAATCAATATTGGTGATGGTATAAAAGAACCCTTCGTTCGTTTGGAAACCCTGATATAGAACCCTTAACGGGACCCTTCTATAGAACCCTTCAAGGGGCCCCTATATAGAACCCTTAAACCCTTACCCCTAAACACTTGGAAAAATGAGAACCGAGGCCTACCTAGGAAGTACCCCGATTTTCGAGAGCTGGTTTAGGGTTTAGGATCTGAGGGTTTAGGGTTTCGGGTTTAGGGGTTTGGATTTAGGGTTTAAGGTTGTGAGGTTTTTCAGGATAGGATACCCCTGCTGCAAGCCCCATAAACCACGAAGAATGTACCTCTCTGAGCTCATGACTGCCCAAACTTCAAAAGTCAAGGACCCGAGACTACGCCGACCCCGAACAACAGGGTCGACATGACAACCCTAAACCCTAAACCATCAACCCTAAACCCTGAACCCAATTCCCTGAACCCTAAGCCCTGAACCCTAAACCCCAAACCCTGAACGCTAAACCGTGAACCCTAAACCCTAAACCCTGAACCCTAAACCCTGAACCCTAAACCCTAAACACTAAACCCTAAACCCTGAACCCTGAACCCCGAACCCGGAATCCCCTAGCCCAAAATTCGCTCAAATGCTCAAATGCTCAATCCAGCCTGTCCCTCAGCATGTTTAGGGTGCAGGGTTTAGGGAATAAGACCCCCCGTCCGCTGCCTAAGCCTAAACCACAGGAGGGTTTAGGGCTCAGGGCCCAGAAAACCCTCGCCCCAACCCTCCAAGACCAAAAGTCAGACGCACTGACCCAAACGGCCCTGAAAAACCAAACAAGACCAAATAGATCCCTTGAAAGAACCCTACAAACAAGATTTAGACAGGGGAACCCTTGAAGAAACCCGAAAAGGAACCCTCGCAGGCTACAACAACAATTGGAAAAAAACACTCATAAAACCCAAGAAACCCGTATCACAAGCCTATAGAAACCAAAAGAGGAACCCATAAGGTATCCTGCACACCAAACCCCCTAAGCCCTAAACTTCAAATCCTAAACCCAAAAACCCTACGCCCTAAACCCCTAAAACCCTAAACCCCGACACCCTAAACCCCTAAAGCCCAAAGCCCCCAACACCCTAAATCCCTAAACCCTAAACCCCTCAACCCTATTATAGATCCCTTAAAGGAACCCTTAGCCCTTAAGGAAACCGCGTCGACCTGCTGGACTGCAACCAGAGTCGAAGCTTCTCTAGACCAGTCGCCTCAGCACCTCACAAAGTTTAGGGTTTAGGGTCTCTACTTCAGGGGTTTAAGGTTTAGGGCTCCTTTCAAAGGGATCTACTTGGGGGTTCATAGGTAGCTTGGGAGTTTAGGGTTTCGGGGCCATTTAGGGTTTATGCGGGCTCTATAAGGGTTCTGTTAAGGCATCTCTCCACCTAAACAAACTTGGAGGTTCATGGGTAGTCATAAGTGAGGTTATAAGGTTCCTGTAAGGGCTTTATAAGGGCTGTACTTGGAGGTTCATGGGTAGTTCTAAGTGGGGCTATCATCCTACTTATGAGCCCTTCTTCTAACTACCCATGGACCTCCAAGCACGGGTTTTAGGGTGCTCCAGGTTCTCTAGCTACGGTTTAGAGTGCACGCTTTAGGCTGTAGGGTTTAGGGTCGGGAATGAGGATGTCGAACGAAGATTTTAGTGGGTTTTGGTGCGTTCTTGGCTTTCTTGGGTTTAGAATGGGTTTAGGTTTTAGAACAAAGGTTTAGGCTTAGGGCGATTAGGGTCTTGAACTAGGTCTTAGGGCTTTTCCATCGCCATTGCGACCTGTCAGCCGGATCAGACTTTCTCTTTTAAAGCCGGCTTACATGATGCCTGAATGCGCCTTGGCCATCGTCCTCCGAGCTGCTATCATCCCAGCGGCCATCATCCAAGCCGTCATCATCCGAGCCGTCATCATCCGAGCCGTCATTGAAGAACCTTCCCTGGCAGATTGCCTCCCTTTCGGCTTCTATCTGTCTCAACTGCGCTTCCGTATCGAAGATGGGGCCGACATGATAGCTGCTAGCATTGGCACAACAACCCAGGCTTCTAGCATGGCACACACACGTACACATGCTGCAACCACCCAGATGTCATGTGACTGTCCGGGGCAACCCTAAATTTTCGCCGCGCAGGTGGTTGCTCAGCACCAAAACCTCCATGCACAATGCCCACGAGCCATCCCAACTGTGAAGGTTGAACTTGTCACCGTGAGGGTGCTGGGTTTAAGGGCTGAAGATTTGAAATTTGGGCGTCGTATGTGAATACGTACGCATAAGCAGGCCCGGCTGTAGATCCCAGGTTTAAACCCGAACCCTTTCCCCTGGAGCTTCAAACACTAGGCTCGAAGCCTCAAGCCTCTTATCGTCATTCTAGACCCCACGTCCAGCCCTTATACCCTGAATCCTAAACCCCTAAGATTGTACCCTAAATCCTAAACCCTAGGTCCAGCCCTCGCAAGCCGTAAACCCTAAATCCTGCACCCCAAACCCTCAACCCTAAACCCGAAACCCCTAAACCCTGAATCCTACACCCTAAATTCCTAAATCCCACACCCCAAACCCTCAACCCTAAACCCTTTTTCCTACACCCTAAATTCCTAAATCCTACACCCCAAACCCTAAACCCTAAACCAGTTCAGAAGTCCCAAGGCGCTTCTCCACTCGAAGGGGTTCGTGGTGAACTTCCTCGTTTTGGGGTGTAGGGTGTAGGGTTTATAGACATTATTTGAAACGTTTGGGGATCTAGAATCTAGAGTTTATAAGCGTTATTTAAGAGGTTTTGGGGTTTAGGGTTTAGGGTTAGGGCTAAGAGTTCAGAGTTTATAAGCGATATTTAAGAGGTTTGGGGGTTTAGGGTTTAGGGTTAGGGTTTACAGTTTAAAGTTTACAAGCGTTATTAAAGTGGTTTTGGGGTTTTGGGGTTTAGGGTTTTAGAGTTAGGGTTTAGAGTTTAAGAGTTTATAAGTGTTATGACAGAGGTTTTGGGTTTAGGGTTAGGGTTTAGAGTTTAAGAGTTTATAAGCGTCATGGGGTTTAGGGTTTCGGGTTAGGGTTTGGAGTTTATAACGGTTTTATAAGAGGTGTATATGTAAGGTTGTGTCTTGATGGGGTAGGATCCCACCTGCCTGTACGTACTTAATGCCTAGCTCCCTGACTGCCCCCAAAGTAGGGCTTGGGGTCGTAGCTGCCGGGTTCGGGGGTAGAATAGCGATCTTGACGCTGGCATGGTACATCCAACCTGAAACCCAAAACCCAGGAAGTCGAGACCCTAAACCCCAAAAACCCAAAACCGTAAACTGGAGACCCACAGTCTGTCCAAACCCTGCATCCCAACCCTTTCAAACCTGAAAATGGATGTGGGGTGCTAGGGTTCGGGTTAAGGGTGCAGGGTTCAGGGGATTAAAAATTTACACTTTTATTCCTGATTGGCTTTAAGTACCACAAAAATGTAAAATGTTACCCAACTATGACGAAGGTAGGGTGCGGTGCATCCTCAACCCTGGACCCCAAAGGAACCCCTTTGCCTTGACCTTCCATCCGAATAGAAGGGCTTCAATCAATAGAGTACCTACAGATCCCTTTAAGGAACCCTTATAGATTCCTTTAAAGGAACCCTTATTGGATCCTCCAAGCAGAGGGCCTTGGGGAGCCAATATACCCTAAACCATGTACCATCTATCTAGAGGCTCATACCCTACCCCTTTTTTCGATACCTAATTTAATGGTTAGGATCTGCTACATAGAAAAGCTCAAAAAAGGGGGTAGGGTATGAGCCTCTAGGTAGGTTTCGGGGTGCATTTTTATGAACATAGCAAGGAACCCAACGGAATAGTGGTACTCATTCTTCGGGCCCAAGAGCTGAAGGTTTCCTGTAGCCGAAAAGACCTACCTTTTTAGGGTTCCTTATTATGATTTCTGTATATAAATCCTTCAAAAGATAGGCCTTTTCGTCTACAGGTTAGGCTTCAGGACTTGGAGGAGCCCTACTAAGAGGATCATGGGACTTAGTAACTACGTTTATTCGGCAACTGTACCTAGAACTACTTACAATCCCAATTGAGGTACTTATAACTCTTATAACCATACGTACTAAGTCCCCTACCCTCCCATTATAGAACTCTTATAGATCCCTTTGAGGATCCCTTTAAGGAGCCCTTTAATTTAAGGAACCCTACTTACTAAGTCCCGTGATCCTCCAGGAGCACCTATTGGTGGTTTGGGTTTGCGGGTCTTGAGGGCCGAGGGCTCCCTAGGAGAAACTCCCCCTGGTGATTCCCAGAGAGCCCAATGCCCCTTAATTAAGGAATATAGCTTAAATCATAATATGAAGCCCCTTATATTTCAAGGTATATTGCTTAATTAAGGGGTATTGGGCTCTCTGGGAAGAAACCTTGGGCCTTTATTAGGGTTCCTTCTATGAATCCTGCTATTTTTGGGTTATAGGCCCAGGGTTTCTTAATCAGGTTCCTACATTAACTAGATTGGGTTTTTGGTGTAGCTTATGGTATAACACACAAGGCTGAATAAGCACTATACTGATTAGAATAGGGCTTTGGCGTAGAATATGGTAGTCTGCCTCAGAACAGGATCCCAGACAACAAGACTCTTCAGCCTAAAGTAACTACTTGTGATATCTGATATGAACTATTCGTAATATTGGTAGTTTAACTAGTACTGTTGGTGTGATCGACATTGCCATTACCATTACTATTATCATTACTGCTGACACTACTACTACTGCTACTACTACTACTACCACTACCACTACCACTACCACTACCACTACCACTACCACTACCACTACCACTACCACTACCACTACCACTACTACTACTACTACCACTACCACTACCACTACCACTACCACTACCACTACCACGACTACTACTACTACTACTACCCAACATGTGCAAAGTCTTGAAATGTCCAACCCTCAAAACTCTCAGTAGGGCACCCTTTTCTCTCTGGACGGCTCATACACCTAAGTGCCCTGAACCTGAAACATCCGGAAACCCTAAACCCTGAGCGCAAAGTCCGACTCCAGGCAATCCCAGAATCAGCTCCGATGTCGTGGGAGAGGCGCCAAGCGCCTCTGCAGATTGCTTTCTGGATGCCCTTTTCTAGGTTCCTGACTATTGGGCTTTAATACCCGAACCCAAAAAGAAAAAGGGCAAAAGGGTAATACTCAGGAACCTAGTTTTCCATCCCGGATTATGGAAACTATTATTGGGGATCATATAGGGACAACTATAGGGATCCATTCCCCCATTCCCTACTAAGCACCAGACGGACTAGTGTTTGGAGGCCCCGCTGACAAGAAAAGAGCCACTAGCAACAGACTAGCAAGTATCGCTATCACTTCACCACCTTCCTGCAATGGCTCTGAACAGGCAACAGGATCGCCTGCAAATGATCACATCCCAGGGTCAAGCCAGCCAGGTCAAGCTTTTCTTTGCTTGGGCCTTTGCCACCTCCAAATATGAGGGTTTTAGGGTTGACAGGAGCATTCACGGCTTGAGGGTATTCAGGGTTGAGGGATGTTTGGGTCTTATTCAAGACTGAAGGCGCGGAAAGGCTAAGGTGATGATGATGGTGGTGGGCCTGGTCCCTACTGCACAGTGTACATGGAATCGCTCTGACTTTAAGCAAACAGCAAAACGCCAAACGGCCCTAGGCCCTAAAACAAGTCTTATGTTTAGGGTTCTGGGTTTAGGGTACTAATGTTACCATGGCAAGCAATAAAAAGCACGACGATGCTGGAACCGAAAATTGCAACAGTGGAAATAGAAACAGTAGCAGGGACATTGTTAAGGTTGATAGCAGGAAAACTAGCAAACAAAAACAGTGCTAGCAGCGCCAAAACCTTACAAACCCATACTCTCTAAACACGCTGAACCACGAAAGCCCCAAACCCGAAAATTTCAAAACCCGCCAAACTCCAAAGCCCCAAACTCCCTCACCCTCAAAAGAAGCCTTGACTCCCCGATTAATCCCTCCAAAACCCTGGAAAACTCTAGCAACCCTCAATACCCAAAAGTCCCCAACCCTCCGAAGCCTAAAAAAAAGCACTGAAGGCTTTGCAACCTGAATCTGCCTTTGAGGTGATCGGCGCTTCGAACAGTTGCTGGAGAGCCTGCTCCTTGTCTAGGGCCTCAGGGTAGTAGTAGTAGTAGTAGAAGTAGTAGTAGTAGTAGTAGTAGCAGGAGTAGTAGTAGCAGTAGTAGTAGTAGTAGGAGTAGGAGTAGGAGCAGTAGGAGGAGCAGGAGGAGTAGGAGGAGTAGGAGGAGTAGGGTAGGAGGGTAGGAGGGTAGGAGTGTGGGAGAGTAGGAGAGTAGGAGAGTAGGAGAGTAGGAGAGTAGGAGAGTAGGAGAGTAGGAGAGTTGGAGAGTAGGAGTGTAGGGAGTGTTGGAGTGTAGGAGCGTAGGAGTGTAGGAGTGTAGGAGTACTCCACGCCGCCCCGCTTTCAGCCTCCTCGGCCCAGTCAAAATGGATGACGAGGCGTGGGCTTTGCAAGGCTCGGAAACATGTCAAGGATCTCCTTCAAGCCCGTAACAGCGTCCGCGTCATACACGGTGAAAGCCAAAAATGTCTCAACCTCAAGTGCGGCCGCTTCGGTAAGCAGGTCGGGCCGGTTGCGCTCGGTCGACATATTCTCATCTGTGGGCCATGCCTCCTCCTCGTTCGAAGCCTGGGACTCCACACGCGGATTCGGCTCGGTCGAAGTCGGAACCGGGGCACTCGGGCTAGTAGAAGTAGTAGTTGGTGTAGTAAGAAGAATAAGTAGTAGTAGTAGTAGTCGTCGTAGTAGTAGTAGTAGTCGTAGTAGTAGTAGTGGTAGTAGTAGTAGTAGTAGTAGTAGTAGTAGTAGGAGTAGGAGTAGGAGGAGGAGGAGGAGGAGGCATCTATTGATTAGTAGCTGTTGTTGCTGCCAATGTAGCGGCAGTAGCAGCAGTAGTAGTAGCAGCAAAGATGAGAAGTTGTAAAGTTAGTCTAGCTGACGCGTGGTAATGAAGAGTGAGTCAATCAGGTGATCCAAGGGTGGCAGGGCAAGTAGTTGGTAGTGATTCTCGCGTAGTACATGACAGAATCCTAGCAGCACGCTCAAATCACTTCAACTAACCCTAGTAACCCTAGCCTCTAAACTACGAAATGCAAAGACTACACCTTCGGAGGCCTTTTGCAGCTCCTAGAAGCCGACGAGTCTCCCAATCACTGTATATCCCTCTCTCTAACCCCTAATGTAGGAAGCTGATTAAAAAAAAAAACCTCCCCGCAACCCTAAACCCTGACCCCTACACCCTAACGAAACCCGAAACCCTACCAAACCTCTGAGGCTTAAACCCTGAGACGCAAGCCCTGCAGAGAATCTAAAACCATCTAGAACCTTTCAAGAGCCTCCTTGCAACCTTCTGACTTTCAAACCCCCAAAAGCCAAATCCCTAATTACACCCTAAGCCTGCCCTACCCTAAATAGCCTAAACGGAAACCGCAAAGAACTGAAAGGAGCCTTGCCTCACCCTTATGAAGCACTGCAGCCCCTGAACCTTAACCCCAAACCCGAAATGCCTAAGCCCTACCCCTAACCACTTAACCCTAAGCCCTAAACGCCCAAACCCCTTAAACCCTACTATAGTATAGAGCCCTTCAAGGAACCCTTGTAGATCCCTTTAAAGGATCCCTCATAGATCCCTTTCAAGGGACCCTTACAGGTCCCTTTAAAGGAACCCTCATAGATCCCTTTAAGGGAACCCTCATAGATCCCTCTAAAGGAACCCTAAACCCTAAGCCCTAAACGCTGAAAACGCCGTAAACTCCATGCTCGCGCCTCCAAAACCTCGGAGGCCTGGATCTCCTCCAAGGGTGTACTTTACTTGGGGGTCCTTGTAATAAGGATCCTACTAGTAGTATTTTGGGTACTTTTTTAGGGATTTCCTCCAAGGGTGTACTTTACTTGGGACTTGGGGGTCCTTATAATAAGGGTCCTAGTATTCAGGGTACAAAAAATAAGGGTCCCCTGGATCTCCTCCAAGGGTTTCTTAAGGGTTCTATGGGGCTATCTATAGGAGTTCTTTTAAAGGGATCTATAGGCCGTCTGAAGCTGCCCTTATAGGGCCTTAGGGGGATCTATGAGGGTTCCTTTAAAGGGTTCTATAAGGGTTCCTTTAAAGGGATCTATACGGGTTCCTTTACTGGGTTCTATGGGGCTAAGGGGGGGTTCTAAACTAGGGGCCTTAATGATTAGAATAGGGTTTGCGGGTATATTATACAACATTAATAATGGCTTTCTTAAGGGTTCTATGGGGCTTCGGGGGCTTTGGTTGGGGTTTTCTTCAAGGGTTCTATGGGGCTTAGGGGGGTTTGGGGTTTAAGGCTTACGCGGCATAGGGCTTTGGGGGTTTTGGTTGGTGTTTAGGGCTTAGGGTTTAGGCTGTAGGGTCCCCCAACCACAAAGGCCTTTCACAAGCCCCTAAAAGCCTTGGCATTCTCTCCCTGGTTCTTTCGTAGGGAGTGCGGGGATGGCTCGCTATCATAGTCCCTAACCCTAAACCCTAAACCCCTACTAAACCCCTAACAGGTCCCTTATCCTAGTCCTACAACCCATTCCTCAAGAAGAATAAACCCTAAACCCGACACCCTTAACCCTTACAAAGTCCCTTATCGTAGTCCTACATTCGCTAAGAAGAATCAAGCCTCAACCAGTTTAGGTTTAGGCTTTACGGGTTTACAGGGGTTTAGGGTTTAGGCTTTAGGGGTTCATAATTACTCTCTCAAGAACAAGGTAAGGTTTCGGCGGAGAGAACTCAAACCTTAAACCCTAAACCCTAGACACTCTGAACTCCCTGAGCCCTAACTCGCAGTCGCTCCTTCTTGTGCGTGCGGCGTAGTCCTTGGCAGATTTTGGGGGCTCTACCGCAGCACTTTAGGGTTTAGGGTTTCGGGTTGCGGGTTTGGGGTTTAAGGTTTCGGGCTGAGGGTTTAGAGGTTGAGGGCTTGGGGCTTAACCTGAGCCCGAAACCTTAGAGAAACCACGCATTTCTGCCAATTCAACCCGTGGCTTGCGGGGTCTGTAAGGGTTGGGTTAAGCAGCTTCATCCATATAAGATGCCCCAGAACGGGAGCATTGAAAATACGGTCTGTTCCAATTGGTTGTGAATTCGAACGAGGGTTCTTTTTAAAGGGGTCTGCAATCTCCAAGGGATTTGCAGGGTGTTGTAGGGGACTGAATAATTAGAATTGGGTGTCGCGGCATATTTTTATAACCCAAGAATAACAAAGAAACCTCTGGAACAATACTATATTGGTAATTTTTCAAGCATGCATGTGTATATATGTTTTATTAATTTATAAAAAACCTAAGGCTTTGTGTGCAAGAGACGATCGCCGCGCAAGTGCCCCATGTCATTTGCTCTTGTCCCTCGGCTCGCTGGAGGCCGCGAAGTAGAACCCTAGACCGAAACACTCAACCTTAAACCCTACACCTTATAAACCCTGGACCTTAAACCCTAAACCAGGGACCCTAAACCCTAAACCTTAAACCCTAAACGCAGAAACCTTATACTCCAACCCTTAAACCCTCAACCTTCCCCAAGCCCTTAACTCCAAGTCTCGTCCATGCTGAAAACGCTCGGCCCTGGACCACAATTAAGGGCTCAGTAAAGCCTTTAGGCCTTAGGGCTTTTGGCTGTTTTTCCGGGGTGCAGCTTTAAGGTTTGGGTTTGGCTTTAGACTTTAGGGATTAGGGTTCAGTTCCATCTTCTTGCAAACGGAAACCCGATGTTCGTCTACCTGGTGGCGGAGTGGTGTCTGTGCGTGTGCGTGTGCGTGTGCGTGTGCGTGTGCGTGTGCATGTGCGTGTGCGTGTGCGTGTGCGTCTGCGTCTGCGTCTGCGTCTGCGTCTGCGTCTACGTCTGCGTCTGCGTCTGCGTCTGCGTCTGTGTCTGCGTCTGCGTCTGCGTCTGCGTCTGTGCGTGTCTGTGCTGTGTGTCTCTGTGTCTCTGTGTGTGTCTCTGTGTGTGTCTCTGTGTGTGTCTCTGTGTGTGTCTCTGTGTGTGTCTCTGTGTGTGTCTCTGTGTGTGTCTGTGTGTGTGTGTGTCTGTCTGTGTGTCTGCGTGTGTGTCTGTGTGTGTGTGTGTGTTTGTTTGTGTGTGTGTGTGCGTTTGAATGTGTGCGTGCGCGCGGAAGTGGGAAAGCCTGCAACGTCCTCAGTCGCACTCTGACAAGCCACCATTCCACAACCCTAGTACGGGGCTTAGCGCCACCCTAAACCTCAAGACCCAGAAACCACAACTCTGCCAGGACACGCATTGCTGAACTGGAGTTCATGATGCCGCCAGCATTTGGGTGGACAGACTTGGGCACTGACCTCATGACATGGTGAATATCACAGTCTGAGCAGGTCTTCAAGTAGCACCTTAACCTACCAAAACCTGATTTTTTTGTGGGTTCTTATTAGAGACCCTAATATGGAATTTGTCGGGACCCTACAAAAACTACGTTGCGGTAGGTTAAGTTCTTAGGCTGCACTATGCCCCCTTGGTCGCCATGATTGTACTCGAATATACCTAGAAATCCACTACTAAGAGCCCTCGGCTTTAGGGTTTAGGATTTCGGGCTCCATGTCCGCATGGATTCAGCTTGGAGGTCATGCCCATGAGTCGAGGGGGTTTGGTGTTTTACTTGCCGGGGTCTGTGGGATATAAGTGGCATAGTAATTCCTCAAATATAGGCCATGACCACAATTATCCTACTTATAAGCCTACTTATACTTACCTCCAAGTACAGGTCTGGGGTTTACTCAAAAGGCTGCTGGACTTAGGAGTTTAAAGCTTCGGGTTGTGGGGCTTAGGGCTTGGACCTTTTTGGATGTTTACATTAAAGAAAATTTAACGGGGTTGTCAGAGAATTCAGGGTTCATACGGGGTTCTACTGGGTTTATCACCACCTGTATATGAAGATCCGGAAGCAGAGGTTCAGCAGCAGCATCAGCAGCAGCAGGCAATCCAGGCAAAGCCTCAGCCACCTCAGCCTTCACCAAAACACTGCAGCCTGACGCATCGAGATTCACGCATATCTTCGAGACAGTGTGTACGCCAAGCCCACGCAACAAGGTCTCAGCAAAGTGGCTTCGTGTCCTTCGCTGCAACCAACATCTCCTCCTTTGCAATTTCTACGTGCCTCTGCGGAAAGGCGAAAGCTTCTTCCACTTCTGCCACTCACTCTTGAGCTGAGCGAGCTTCTGCTTGAAAGCAGCTTTGAACTGTCTGCTGAAGTCGGTGTCCGTGAGCTGAAGCTTGGACGTGTACTTTTCAGCCACTAAGCAGTTGAGCTGATTGGCAAGGGCCATGCTCCTCTCAGCTGACTCTGTGAAGACCGAGCTGAAGCAGTCCCTTTGCCCAGAGTGGCAGCGTACTCGCGAGCCTGACACTCGATAACCCGCGTGAGGATGACTGTGTCAATATTGCTAGCCGGCTGAGACATGATGTCCACTTCAGCGACAAGCTTCGGATGACTCTTCCTGAGCTTCCTGTAGGACTCGAGAGTGTGGCCCACAGATTCACCTTGCGATGGAGAACTTCCTTTTGAGGGTCGTAGCACCTTTCATCAAAGCGTCAGGCTTGTCCGAGGCACCGGCAGGTTCTGAGGCCGTTGCAGGCTGTTTGCCCTGCTTAAGAGCTCAGACGCGATCTGGACCCTGTACTATCATTAAGCGGACAGATAGTTTAGGGTTAAGGAAATACTGGTTCAGGCATCCAAGCTCGAGCACATAATTGGCGGCATAAGATGGTCCACGATGCTGGAGAGCTCGACCCGACTTCGTAAACCCTGAGAAACACCCGATTGAAACCCTTACGAAACCTCAAAAAAAACCCGTTTAGACACCCTTGAGGGTCCTAGTACCTAATTTTCTTATACGCTCCCCTAAACCAACCTGCCTGAAACCTCAACCCAAACTCCAAAAGCCTAAACCCTTAAACTCCGACCCCTGAACCCCAAACCCTTTCAGTATGGGATTATCAAATACATTGCTAGGTGGGCTTTTAAAGCTTTTGAAAATGTTAGAAATTTAAGATCCTCTTAAGCCCAATAAGGGAAAATATAAAATGCCCCCAAGCACCACCTAGATTGGGCAGGGGTGAAGATCCTACGAACCTTGCATCCCAGAATCTTTGCCCTCATTTACCCTCAAAGCCTCAGCCCCAAACCCTGGGCCTTATCTCCAAAGACCCTAAACTTTCCTAAACAGCTAGACCCCAATAACCCTCAACCCTATCTCCAAACTCTGAATTCTAAACCCTAAACCCTAAACCCCAAACCCTAAACCCTAATTCTAGACCCAGAGACCCTAAACACCTGAAGCCGCTTTCGGTAGACTCGGAACCTGGAAAGTCCTGCTAATGTAGGGGCCTTAATGATTGGAATAGGGTTCCTTTCAAGGGGTCTATAAGGGCTACTATAAGGGATCTATATGAGTACTATACTGTAGGGCCTTAATGACTAGAATAGGGTTCCTTTCAAGGGGCCTCTAAGGGCTACTATATGGGATCTATAGAGGTGCTATAATGTTAGGGTCTTAATGATTAGAATAAGGTTTTAGGGGCTCCTTATTGTAATTATAGTATAGTATACCCCCAAACCCTATTCCAATTGTCCAGGCCCCTACCTTAAGAGCCTCCAACCGCAAAAACATCCGGAGAAAACGACACCGCAGAAGGAAAGACAGAGGGCTTTCGGGATGAAGGTGCAGGGTGCCTAAACACTAAAATCCAAAACCTGAACCCTAAACCCCGAAACCGTTTAGGGTTCAGGCCTCAGAAAGGTAATTAGTCTTTTAGGGGTCCAGGTAAACCCTGAACCCCTAAATCCCTAAACACGTAAACCCTGAACCCCTACACCCTGAACCCCTAAACCCCTAAACCCCTAAACCCTAAACCCCGCAACCCCCAAACCCCTTAAACCCTATTATAGATCCCTTTAATGAACACATATAGATCCCTTTCAGGAACCCTGATAGATCCCGTTAAGGCAACCTCTATAGCAGCCATAGACTCCCACAGAAGATCTCGGATGAAAAGCCAAGCCGAGGCACGAGGAGTCCTGGGAAGAGCTCTTGGGGAGACCTCAGCAGGGTTTAGGGTTTAGGGCTCCTTTAAAGGGATCTATGGGGGCTTAGGGTTTAGGGCTCCAAAGGGATCTATGGGGGTTTAGGGTTTAGGGCTCCTTTAAAGGGATCTATGGGGGTTTAGGGTCTGAAAGAGATCACAAGTGACTGCCCAGCGCGCCTTCTCGCTGTTTTCCTTGATCACAAAAGGCCTGTCGTCGATCGAATCCTGTAATCACATGTTTTGGATAGTGCTGAATGAGCGGNGACTGCCCAGCGCGCCTTCTCGCTGTTTTCCTTGATCACAAAAGGCCTGTCGTCGATCGAATCCTGTAATCACATGTTTTGGATAGTGCTGAATGAGCGGAGGAGCTTGACTGTTCGCACTCCCCCTGCGCTATGCGCACTTCAAGGAGCTCATTCACACTTCAAAAGAAATTTTAGTGCTTCTCAAGCGGAAAAGTTGATTAAAGAGTTGTGTAGCTCAAGGCCTTTAGTCAAAACTGGACAGTACACTCTGCACTCTCACGATCATACAACTCACGGGTCTTGGATCTCGAACTCTGTCCTTCCAGTCCAACGGCGATCGAGTTGTCGAGTAGGACGAGCAGAAGTTTTCCAATCGTCCGAGACAATCTCCGAGCCAACAGGATCTGCAAAACTGGCTAGTGTTCGTCTTCTGCCAGTCAGCTGTTCATACTGAATACCCTCAGGCATCCCAGAAGGTCCCGGCAGATAGAGCTTCAAGCGAGGCTGCGCG